>OX439379.1:20758531-20784902 GCA_949319315.1 Zelleria hepariella
GGTCACAGAACCATAACAAAGCATAGAAGCAATTTTATTTTTACTTAATTTTATCTCATTAAGTATTTCAGCCGTCAGAAACTCAAAACATGCACTACCCTAGTGGTAATAGTCTTCTAACAACGAACATTACGAACAATTACTTGCATCCGCTCTTCACGTTGTGTTTTCATAGCAATCAAATAGTTCACCACAAAAAAAAAAAACGCTATTATTTACTTATTTTATGGTTGAGTAAAGTTGTACTCATATACCTAACCAGAGTGACAATACGCCACATTCAAACTCACGCTTAGTGTATTAGGTGATCCTAGCACGTTCCTAGCAATAACGAAACAATTAAACAATTATTATTGTTTAATTTGCTAACAACAATTATTGTTGAAAGGCGTATTCCGCCTTCGTCCTTCTCGACCCAAATATAATGCCACTTGAAATAACTCCATAGTTTCGAACAGTCTTGCTCTGTGGTATTCAAACTACATAAAGTTAAAACATTGCTTGTAACTTCATTACCTCTTGTTACCTACATCCATCACACAGAGCATAAATTAATATACAAATATTCACAACAAAAATACTTTAACTATTCCTGATTATATTAAACTACCCGTCCAGGTTTTTGTCAACCTGTTCTTTGCATTCCGTTTTTAACGAGAAGCCTTAAATTTGCCCTGCTCGAGCTTACAAGCCCTTATTACTTAACAAATAACCAAATCTTTGGACAAAATATTCACTTACTTACCTACAATTTCTAACATCGAAAGGCCTTTTAGTACCCAAACATTGATTAGGTGGACTAAAAGTATCTAGGTACATTACCTATTATGTTTCTGGCATCAATGTATCACACTTTTTCGCTCACAGCTCGCGGCGTGCTGCCGCGTTTGTTTGACCAAATTAGGCAAACCGCAGGCTGGAGCGGTTCTTCAAATACTTTAATGAAATTGTATAGTGTACCAGTTCAATCTAACTGATGCCACTAATTAATACATTATTTAGCAACTGCTGCAATTAAATTCATAATTCAAAGTTATGATGATACCTATCAATTTAAAAATCAAGTATGATTAATATTATCTTATTAATAAGGTACACAAGTCATATTATTCATTTTTGAAATATTTTCCCTTTTAATTTACCTATTTTTATTCAAATCCATGTAAAGATTAAAACATCATGATTGTGGTTTGATAACAAACACTCAAAATGGGGATATTTTACGCAATTATATCTCTAAAAGTCTACATGTGTCTTATGCTAATCTCGAGGACGAAGCATGAAGTATAATTGATGATTAATCGAACTTACCTGTAAGTGAAGTTCTATCATAATTATACGAAGGCTTCGTCCGAAGAGATTAGCATCCCTCCCTCCCTAGCTTGACAGCATCACCCAAAGGAATTGTCGTAAAATATTGGCAGATTCCTCTCAACTAAATGAAGTTTGACGCGGTAGCAGGTGTCAGTAGGAACGAAATACCTACCCTACAATAAAAAAAAAAAAACTAACTAAACAGTGTTTCTCAAAATAGTGTTGGAATGGCGACACCATAATGCGTAACTACATGTGTCTTATGCTAATCTCTTCGGACGAAGCCTTCGTATAATTATGATAGAACTTCACTTACAGGTAAGTTCGATTAATCATCAATTATTGATCTAACGGATTAGCTACGTGGATGCGTAACACTATTGAAGAAGTGTTACCTAATAATAGGATCGTGGTTGTTTCTGTTATGGTTAGTATGTGTGTGTCAAGAAGTACAAGTAAATGATTTACTTACTATTTTAAAAGAATTTGTGAAATTGAAAGTTAATAAAACTTACAACTATTTGTTGACGTTTATAAACTGATGGACTTATTGAACGAAGGTCGTTTTGACTGACTGACGTGTGTCCAATCGTACATTAGATCGAAGTCGGATAATGCCGGCGCGTACCTGTGACGTCAGCGCGCGTAGCACGTACCTGTGACGTCAGCGTGCGCAGCACGTACCTGCGACGTCAGCACGTACCTGTGACGTCAGCGCGCGCAGCACGTACCTGTGACGTCAGCGCGCTCAGCACGTACCTGTGACGTCAGCGCGCGCAGCACGTACCAGTGACGCCACCGCGCGCAGCACGTACCTGTGACGTCAGCGCGCGCAAAACGTACCTGTGACGTCAGCGCGCGCAGCACGTACCAGTGACGTCACCGCGCGCAGAACGTACCAGTGACGTTAGGGCGGGCAGCACATACCTGTGACGTCAGCAGGCGGAACACGCGCAGGGTGTCATGCTCAGTCAGCGCGTGCAGCAGGTGCTGCGGCGCGGCGGGGCGCGCGGGGTGCGGGCAGCGGCGCAGGCGCGGCCAGCACGCGGACCTGCCGCACGCGCACCGCCGGCTCCGGCCCGCGCAGCTCGCAGCGCACGCGCACCGGACCGCACGATAGTCCTGCACAGGTTGGATTACGCGTTAGCTAGGTATTCTTGGTGGCAATGGTCAAGGCAAGCAATTAAACTATGGTGAAGCCCTTGGGATACAAGAATTTGGGGCCCTTTTGGAAAAAGGGCCCCAAATTCTTGAAGCGAAAAGGCAAACTACATATTATTTCCTACATTACAATGCCACGTTTTTCAAAACAACGTCGTTGGCTTTTTTTATGTTCTGTGCCCGACAAAAAACTTTTGAGAATAAATGTGAGAGAAATGGTCGATCTTTCGGGGCCCCTTGAGGATGGGGGGTCTGGGCACGGGCCCCGTGTGCCCTTATGATAAAGATGGTATTAGCAATGGTGCAATAATCTCACCAGACGCAAAATTCACGCATTACATCGTGCAAAGGTTTGACAGTGTAACCATGGATTAATGAGGGCTGCAGTTTTAGTGTTCACTAGTTGGCGGCACTGTCGAGTAAGGTCCTGAACTCTTAAAGTAAGTTATTTCGGCACAAACTGCTTACTTGGCACAATTTATTTTTATAACTATTAACTTTCTGATAATGTTTTTTTTTAATTGTGTGTGGACCTGCCCAGACTTACGCTCGAAATAACATCTCAAGAGCTGGGGATTGCTGAAAACCAGCGCTGGGAACCATTAATGGTAACCAGCACAAAGCTGAGCTCTTCCCATTTGCCGAAATTGTTAGATATCATTCTAAACCTAACCCGCTAATGTTGAATGTTTTTGTATGTGATGTTTTTTTGTTTTGGCAATAAATAATGATTTATCTTATCTTATCTTATCACAAACTTACGTGGCAAGGCGTAGCACAGCCAGGCGGCGCTCTTCGCGTCAATGTCCATATCCTGCATGTGATACATCTCGCTCGACGCGCCGCTGTGCAGGAACGAAATCAGCAACGTTTTGTTCTGCAACAATAGTCCACAATCACACTCTGAGCCGCGATGACCCTATGCGATATCGTGACCACATCTATGCGATACGATGGGCGGGGCCCTACATTTACAGTTTCTAAAACAATGTTCCAGACCCTGCAGGGTACGAGTGGTTTCTTCAACTAAATCTAGTTTATTGTTCAACAACCGGTTTTTGCAAGAGCGATAAAATGTAAATAACATACATGTTAATCTCACGTCAAACTCAGGTCAATTTCAACTCAGGTCAATTTCAGGTAATCAGGTGCCGCTATTTTGAATTCATCTTCGGTTAATCACCTGTTACATTTGATCGCTCTTGCAGAAATTGGGTTTAAGAATATCCTTATAGTTGCGACAAAATCTCACGGGGTAGGCCACCTGGATCCACTTGGCCTTGTTGCGGTCCTCGTCGCTCTCGGTGCTGCCTTCGCTAGCCACATAGGACGTATCGGTCCAGACAGAAGGGCGAAGGGCGCCGTGGCGGGCTAAGGCGGAGATGGCGGGACAGTCTCGAAACCTTTTTACCCGGGGTGACAGGAGGTGGCCCCAGATAGAAAAGAGTCGAAAACACAAGTGGGACACGAAAGAGGTTACATGCTGCTACGCGTCAAACAAGACGTCACGCGCTCTCCAAATTAATTAAAAATATTAGTAAAAGTCTCAGACTGGACACCGGCGCCGTGGCAGGCCAAGGCGGAGATGGCGGGACGATCTCGAAACCTTTTAGCCGGGGTGGCAAGAGGTGGCCCCAGATAGAAAAGAGTGGAGGACACAAGGGGAGGCCTTTGCCCAGCAGTGGGATACAAAACAAACTACATTTTTTTTTTTTTTTTTAAAGTAAAGTTATCATTATCATTAAAATTGAAACTAATCGTAGCACGGTGGTTTCATTCCTCAAAAAACCACCAATGTCGATGCAAAGCGTCGATGCAAAGCGTCGATCCAAAGCGTCGATGCAAAGCGTCGATCCAAAGCGTCGATGCAAAGCGTCAACATTTGCCTTAAACACCTTACCACAGTGTCCCTAGTGTTGTCGATGTGCAGACAGACGAGATGGGGCCGGTCGTCGGGCGTGCCGCCGGGGTAGGCCACCTGGATCCACTTGGCCTTATTGCGGTCTTCGTCGCCGCTCTCCCAGAAGGTCTCGGTGCTGCCGTCGGTGAGCGCGCCGGCCATGCCTTGCCGCGACGACACCGTCACGTCGCACCAGCCCGTCACGTCGGGGCAGCTCCATACAAAAGACTCCTGCAACACTCAAACAGTTGTGGTAGACGGAAGTTGCGCTCCGTCGATCGAGATAAAAGCTAACGGTTCATTTCAAGCTATAACCATTTTAAACTTTAAACATTCTGAAAATGTAACTAAAAAGTAACGCCAATCAAAATCGGCTCTGCTCGTAAGCCTTGGCTCTTATTTTTAGACTATCCCGCCAAACTTGATTGGCTTGGCCTATTTAGTGCTCGTATGCCTTAACTGACTGGAATAACACCAGCACCAAATTTTTTACAAATTTTTAAGCATCAAATAATCTACAAAATAATATAAGTATCTCTTCTAAACAAAGGATACTTGTTGCAATTTCTGCCAAATGAACGACGAAAAAAAATACAAAATAATATAGCGAACTTTTTAATCGGTCTCTGGACCGTTCTAGGTTGCGTACCTTGTTGAGGTAGCTATGGAAGCTCTCATGCAGCGCACCGAGCATGCCATCCTCATAGGCGCTCTCCTCAGAATGCGAGAGGATTCGGCTGATGACGCTGAACACTTGCGACCTGGTGCGGTCAAATCCGGGCAGCAGTAACAGTGGACGAAGTGGGGTTAGAGAGAGATGTACAAGTGACGGGTTAGTCGCGGGTTTACATTGGGAAAGGGCACCTGCGACCTGGCGCAAATAGACTTCAGGGTGGCAATTAACAGTCTACTGCACGAGTTGGAGAGAAGGTCACATCACAAGACACAAAAATTATCGCTATTATATCCGCTTTGAATACCAAAAGCTGAAGTAAATAACGCATTAGTAAAAAACAATATTCTCTCGGCGGCAGGCTGGGCGCTGACGGAACCAGAAGCGGCAGCAGCTCATGGTATAGTGACAGACCTGTGCAGGAAGGCACGGTCGTGGTGCGAGTAGTGCAGCGCCCAACAGCGCACGGCCTGCAGCGCCGCAGCGCTCGCCGGCGGCAGGCTGGGCGCTAGTGCGCTGACGGAGCCCAGGAAAGAGTGGAGCGAAGCGCGAGCGCCGCGGGCCGCCCGCCCGCCCGGACACACCACCGCCGCCGACGGCGTCCGCAGCGCCCACCGCTGCTCGTTTGACACTCCCTGCGGACATTGAAGGTCGAGGGTCAAAAAGTTAAAAAGCGCCTCGAAGAACCACAACATAAAGGCGGGTCTAGATATGTATCACTTGCCCGATCCAATCACCAATCCGTATCGCCGACGCGTACCATGATCGCATATGTGTTGAGATGATCATGATACGCAATCTAGACAAGCCCTCTGATGCGGCCAGATCCATGTCCAGTCGGATTTTGTACGATCATCAAAATAGATAGATAAGATCTGTCTATACAACCGGTATGATACGGAGTAAACAAGAAGAAAAAAAGATACGCTTAGGGGCGAACGATACGGTGATACGGATACGGTGATCGGATCGGGCAAATGAAACATATCTAGACCCGGGGGCGGTTGCCCTCACATAGGATGTTATGTTAAATGTCACTATTCAATGTTGCATGTTAATATGTTGTGATGTTAAAATAAAGCACGTCTATCGCGTAGAATGATTTATTGGCCACTGACTTAGGTGACGTGTATTAAAGTAAGTACAGTGGTATGCTTTGTGTTGTGATGTATGTGCTTGCTCGTACAACCGACCTCCTTGTTGTCGTCGGGCGAGGGCGGGCCGAACCGCGCGAACTTGTCGAGCGCGTCGCAGAACCACCACATGATGTCGTGGACGCACGTCGGCTGCGTCACTGACCGCAGCAGCCAGTTGAGCGCCTGCCGGGGAATCAGACAAGACCACCAATCAACAAACGTTTATTTCTGCGCTACAGGGCGTACGGGCCAAGTTTGACTCTAGTAACGTATAGATGCACTTGAATAGCAAGGTTTTTTTTTCTCGACTGCATCGTATCTTTAATAGTCGCAACGCAACGTCTTGACGAGTGTATCTGTCGTGCTTAGAGTAGCGATATCTTCTACACTATACAGGGTGGATTTTTGAGACGGGGCAGTAACCTAACGCAAGTAAGGCAGTACCTAACCTACACGAAAGAGGATCGAATGGCATTATAAAAAAATATATTTATTTTCCATAGAAAAAGTATGGGAAAAGTTTTTGTAAATTTCTGACATTTCTAGTACTCAAACCTTAGTTGGCTCCTTAGAGTCTTTTGATCTCTACTTGAAAGAGGATCTATTGGCATAAAAAAAAATTTGGTATTTTAGCATTTTTTTTGCAGACCGTTAATTTTTTTCAAAATCTGTGAATGCAGTTTCATAATGTCTCAAAAAGTTATGGAAGGTCTCCTAAGAACGTTTTCCTGTAACTATAACGGTTAGGGTACTTGCCCTTACTGCCCGGTCTCAAAAATCCACCGTAATTTTATCTACACTTCTACACTAATATTTTAAAGTGAAAAAGTTTGTAATGTATGTAGGGGGTGGGTAATCTCCAAAACTACTCGTCCGATTTAAAAAAATCTTTCGCTAATGGGATGCTACCTTGTCGCTGAGCGCTATACGCTATTTTTTATTGTGATAACGGGAAAAAAAACTTAATCTGCGCGGACGAAGTCAAGGGCAAAAGCCAGCTAGTGTAAGGCGTGCGCCTTTTAGTAAGTGACTCACCTCAAAGGCGTACTGTCGGACCGTGTTGATTCTGACGGCCGCGTCCATCTTCTGCCGGTAGGCGTGCAGGTCCCGCCGCGCCAGCAGGAAGGCGAGCGCGGGCCGGCGCAGCAGCGCGTCCGCGTCCAAGTGCGGCGGCTCGAAGGCGCTCACCGCGCGCGCGCCGTCGCTCCACTCGCCGCAGCCGACCAGCCGCTGGAGCGACGCGCTCGGCTGCGCGAGAAGCGACGACCCGCCGCCTATAAGACATAAAACAACGAACATTTCGTTGGTTTTTAGGGTTCCGTTACCCTCAAAGGGAAAAGGACCCTATTGCTATGACTCCGCCCTATTACTATGACCGTCTATCTGTCTGTCTGTCTGTCCGTCTGTCACTAGGCTATATCTCATGAACCGTGATAGTTAGACAGTTGAGAATTTCACAGAAGTTGTATTTCTGTTGCCGCTATAACAACAAATACCCAAAAACAGAACAAAATAAATATTTAAGGGGGCTCCCATACAACAAACGTGTTTTTTTTTGGCATTTTTATAGATAATGGTGCGGAACCCTTCGTGGGCGAGTCCGACTCGCACTTAGCCGGTTTTTTTAACTCTGTTCTGGACCCCGAAGCAATAAAATGGAAATTATGGTGGCATTATGAATAGCCAACTAGTTGAGAACTTCATCTGATTACCTCTTTCATGGAGGAGATGCGAAACTTGCGATTCAAGTTAGAGCCCTAGCAAGATCCCTGCAACCCCAATAGAAATAAGTTTCCTCATCATATTTCCCTTCAGATGCAAATCGAACACCAATGGGCAACAACGGCTGTACCTAGTAGACAAGTAGACTTAGACAATTTACGAGTAATTACTTGTGTTAAATCGAATAAAATGTATTTCTCAACCAATGTCACAATGATCATATCCCTGGTACCTGAAGAAGGGTAACCTATGTTTCAGGAACCAATCATCACATAATATTGATCATTATCAGGGATCTGACTCATGCATGATTGATTCAGCAAGCATTTTGCTGCTTCTTCTTGCAGTTGTCTGACTTTCGTAGTTACAGTGTCCGTGTTTCTTACCGGACAGTGTATCGGTGGGGTCCAAGTGGGGCGCGCGGGCGGCGTCGAAACGCGGCGGTCGGGCCGCGGCGGCTAGGTCGCGCCCGCTTGCCTGGCCCATGGAGATCGAGCGGTGCACGCGCGGCCCGTACGCCACGGACTGCGGATCCATTGAGGGCAGATCGCCGCTCTGTAAGCAAATGCATAGCAAAGTTTAATAACGTTGGCAATCTTGCGCTAAAACTGATAAAAAAGTTAAGGCACTGGGCATAGTGAATTAGCCCGCGCGCAAAAAAAATGCACAAAAATGATTCCTGTATCAAATACACTAAAAAAATCGAAAATGTTCACATATCAAACCCTAGAATTAGGTGAGAGCTATCTAAAACAGCCAGTTTTGTGTCGATACCCATAACAGATTGCAAGATATTTTGTTTGAAAAAAAGTGCGCCGCCTATTTTTTTTCATCAAAAATATCTTCAAAACGTTTATGAATGTCAACACGAAACTGGCTGTTTTAGATAGGTCTCACCTAATTCTAGAGTTTGATATGTGAAAATTTTCGATTTTTTTATTGTATTTGATACAGGACTCGATTTTGTGCATTTTTCTTGGCGCGCGGGCTATTCACTATGTACAGCGCCTTAAAGTCAATAACTTACCGAATGAAGGTTTCGGCGAAGTTTTTATCCCACGCCGAGTAGCAAGAGCTTTACCCAGAGGTAATATATAGCCTTCGCTCGGGACGGCCGAATCAGTCAGGTCAGGGCCACAAATATCCGGACCTTGGCCATGAGAGAGCTTAATCGTTATGGAAAAGCCTCCCGTGTCAACGTCAGACATAGTCGCCGGCGGCACAGTGACCCTGCGACCTCAGTGCGTCGTGTCTCAGTCTTACCAACATGGCGGACGCGGGCGGCGGGCGGCACAGCGAGAGATAGCGGACGGTATGCGGCGGCGCGGTGGGGGCGGCCCCCAGTGCTCATGTCTCAGTCTTACCAACATGACGGACGCGGGCGGCGGGCGGCACAGCGAGAGATAGCGGACGGTATGCGGCGGCGCGGTGGGGGCGGCCCCCAGTGCTCATGTCTCAGTCTTACCAACATGACGGACGCGGGCGGCGGGCGGCACAGCGAGAGATAGCGGACGGTATGCGGCGGCGCGGTGGGGGCGGCCCCCAGTGCTCATGTCTCAGTCTTACCAACATGGCGGACGCGGGCGGCGGGCGGCACAGCGAGAGATAGCGGACGGTATGCGGCGGCGCGGTGGGGGCGGCCCCCAGTGCTCATGTCTCAGTCTTACCAACATGGCGGACGCGGGCGGCGGGCGGCCCAGCGAGTGGTAGCGGGCGGTGTGGGGCGGCGCGGTGGGGGCGGCCCCCAGTGCTCGTGTCTCAGTCTTACCAACATGGCGGACGCGGGCGGCGGGCGGCACAGCGAGAGATAGCGGACGGTATGCGGCGGCGCGGTGGGGGCGGCCCCCAGTGCTCATGTCTCAGTCTTACCAACATGGCGGACGCGGGCGGCGGGCGGCCCAGCGAGTGGTAGCGGGCGGTGTGGGGCGGCGCGGTGGGGGCGGCCCCCAGTGCTCGTGTCTCAGTCTTACCAACATGGCGGACGCGGGCGGCGGGCGGCACAGCGAGAGATAGCGGACGGTATGCGGCGGCGCGGTGGGGGCGGCCCCCAGTGCTCATGTCTCAGTCTTACCAACATGGCGGACGCGGGCGGCGGGCGGCCCAGCGAGTGGTAGCGGGCGGTGTGGGGCGGCGCGGTGGGGGCGGCCCCCAGTGCTCGTGTCTCAGTCTTACCAACATGGCGGACGCGGGCGGCGGGCGGCCCAGCGAGTGGTAGCGGGCGGTGTGGGGCGGCGCGGTGGGGGCGGCCCCCAGTGCTCGTGTCTCAGTCTTACCAACATGGCGGACGCGGGCGGCGGGCGGCCCAGCGAGTGGTAGCGGGCGGTGTGGGGCGGCGCGGTGGGGGCGGCCCCCAGTGCTCGTGTCTCAGTCTTACCAACATGGCGGACGCGGGCGGCGGGCGGCCCAGCGAGTGGTAGCGGGCGGTGTGGGGCGGCGCGGTGGGGGCGGCCCCTAGTGCCTGTAGACACTGGAAGGGCGGCGCGGGCTGCCACACGCTGCCGGGCGGCGTCGGCGGACTCCGCCCCGAGCTCTCCTGCCACGGTGAGATACTTGCGGACTCTGCAAAACATTTTATGACTCAGATAATCTTGTTTCGCTATCAACCTCGGCAAGAGAACGACTGAAGGATTCAGAAGCCAGTTTTTCACGCCCTTGTTCAAGATTTTCTCTGACAACTAATAACCTTCAAGTGCGAGTTGTACTGCACGGGATAGCTTCTTGTGTAAAGTTTGAATGTTTAATTAGGGACAACTAATATCGGTAACATTCCTGCACACCAGGCGTACATTGCCTCGTTCTCCCGCATCGGGTGGTGGTCCACCTTGGGTGGGTCCACCCGCTCGCAGGGCAGGTCCACCAACACCTTGCTCTTGGGCTGCTTCAGACTGGTTGTTGGCAGACTTCAGCGATATATGGTCTCACCTGAGCAAGTGAGAGGCGCTAAGTCGAGTAGGAACACGGCGTTCTCTCGCATCACGTGGTGGTCCACCTCGGGCGGGTCCACCCGCTCGCAGGGCAGGTCCACTATACCCTTGCTCTTGGGATGCTTCAGACTGGTGGCGGCCTTAAGCGCCTTGTCGCGGCACTTCTCGCAGTAGATGTACCACAGGTTATTAGCGGCTGGGGATCAAAAACATGTGAACATTTTAATTTAGTAAAATTATAGTACTACATCCTTTACAGTGTACAGTAGTGTGAGACACTCACCCTGTTTCAGTTGTCCGCAGGGCGCAGGGGGCTCGCCTGGTGGTGAACTGTACTACCGCCTGTACAGTGTACAGTAGTGTGAGACACTCACCCTGCGTCAGTTGTCCGCAGGGCGCGGAGGGCTCGCCTGGTGGTGAACTGTACTACCGCCTGTACAGTGTACAGTAGTGAGAGACACTCACCCTGCGTCAGTTGTCCGCAGGGCGCGGAGGGCTCGCCTGGTGGTGAACTGTACTACCGCCTGTACAGTGTACAGTAGTGTGAGACACTCACCCTGCGTCAGTTGTCCGCAGGGCGCGGAGGGCTCGCCTGGTGGTGAACTGTACTACCGCCTGTACAGTGTACAGTAGTGTGAGACACTCACCCTGCGTCAGTTGTCCGCAGGGCGCGGAGGGCTCGCCTGGTGGTGAACTGTACTACCGCCTGTACAGTGTACAGTAGTGAGAGACACTCACCCTGCGTCAGTTGTCCGCAGGGCGCGGAGGGCTCGCCTGGTGGTGAACTGTACTACCGCCTGTACAGTGTACAGTAGTGTGAGACACTCACCCTGCGTCAGTTGTCCGCAGGGCGCGGAGGGCTCGCCTGGTGGTGAACTGTACTACCGCCTGTACAGTGTACAGTAGTGAGAGACACTCACCCTGCGTCAGTTGTCCGCAGGGCGCGGAGGGCTCGCCTGGTGGTGAACTGTACTACCGCCTGTACAGTGTACAGTAGTGTGAGACACTCACCCTGCGTCAGTTGTCCGCAGGGCGCGGAGGGCTCGCCTGGTGGTGAACTGTACTACCGCCTGTACAGTGTACAGTAGTGAGAGACACTCACCCTGCGTCAGTTGTCCGCAGGGCGCGGAGGGCTCGCCTGGTGGTGAACTGTACTACCGCCTGTACAGTGTACAGTAGTGTGAGACACTCACCCTGCGTCAGTTGTCCGCAGGGCGCGGAGGGCTCGCCTGGTGGTGAACTGTACTACCGCCTGTACAGTGTACAGTAGTGTGAGACACTCACCCTGCGTCAGTTGTCCGCAGGGCGCGGAGGGCTCGCCTGGTGGTGAACTGTACTACCGCCTGTACAGTGTACAGTAGTGAGAGACACTCACCCTGCGTCAGTTGTCCGCAGGGCGCGGAGGGCTCGCCTGGTGGTGAACTGTACTACCGCCTGTACAGTGTACAGTAGTGTGAGACACTCACCCTGCGTCAGTTGTCCGCAGGGCGCGGAGGGCTCGCCTGGTGGTGAACTGTACTACCGCCTGTACAGTGTACAGTAGTGTGAGACACTCACCCTGCGTCAGTTGTCCGCAGGGCGCGGAGGGCTCGCCTGGTGGTGAACTGTACTACCGCCTGTACAGTGTACAGTAGTGAGAGACACTCACCCTGCGTCAGTTGTCCGCAGGGCGCGGAGGGCTCGCCTGGTGGTGAACTGTACTACCGCCTGTACAGTGTACAGTAGTGTGAGACACTCACCCTGCGTCAGTTGTCCGCAGGGCGCGGAGGGCTCGCCTGGTGGTGAATTGTACTACCGCCTGTACAGTGTACAGTAGTGTGAGACACTCACCCTGCGTCAGTTGTCCGCAGGGCGCGGAGGGCTCGCCTGGTGGTGAACTGTACTACCGCCTGTACAGTGTACAGTAGTGTGAGACACTCACCCTGCGTCAGATGTCCGCAGGGCGCGGAGGGCTCGCCTGGTGGTGAACTGTACTACCGCCTGTACAGTGTACAGTAGTGTGAGACACTCACCCTGCGTCAGTTGTCCGCAGGGCGCGGAGGGCTCGCCTGGTGGTGAACTGTACTACCGCCTGTACAGTGTACAGTAGTGTGAGACACTCACCCTGCGTCAGTTGTCCGCAGGGCGCGGATTGCTCGCTGTTTGGTGGACTGTACTACAGCCTGTACAGTGTACAGCAGTGGCGTAGCTACATAGGGGCAAATCGGGGCAATGTCCCGGGGCCCCCAAGCTCAGGGGGCCTCCTCGGACCCCGACACCAAAGCGTAAAGGACTAGCTAAAAATTCTCCCAGGTTGGATACCTATCTATATTTTGACTTGATAAAACCTAAACAGTTTAGTTGTGGGGCCCTAGTTTGTTTTTTGCCCCAGGGCCCCTGGGTTACCTAGCTACGCTGCTGGTGTACAGTAGTGTGAGACACTCACCCTGCGTCAGTTGTCCGCATGGCGCAGACGGTTCAACGCCGAGCGGCTCTGCGCGCATGTACGCGCCGGCGCGGTCGTAGCCGCGCGTGGAGGGCGTGCGGCAGCCAGGGTGTGCGTGCCGCATGTGCGCGGCCAAGGGCGGCGGGACAGACGCGCCGCCGCACAGCTCGCAGCGGACTGCACAACACAATGAGGGCTACCGTTTTAGTGCTCCCTAGTTGGCGCCACTGTCGAGTAAGGCCATGAAGTATAGCTCCCTACCTACCTTAAAACTGTACTAATGAAACACATCGAGCAAGACCCGCAAGAAAACAAAACATTAAAACACAATTTTCAGAAAGATAAAACTGTTTCAAAGCAGTGGTTAAGTTAGTAACGGGACAGCAACTTTTTGCCATAATTAATCTCAGGTATTGCAAAATTTTCACAACAGAAATTAACCCGCGTAGCCCATACACACAGTGACATATTTGGACCTTGCGCTACACAAGCGCCCCTAGCGGCAAGTCTGAGCGCGGTAGCCCTCATTTACCCGCTATAAATATTTGTTTTTGCTCGGCTCCTTCTACTATTTATTAAGGTGTTTTTTTTTTCAAAGATCACTTGAATGGGCATTAAATAAGTCAAGCACGGTAGTTACCAGGTGCACGTATCATATTTAACTACAATTCGATGAATATTGCGTAGCCGATTTGACACGAGGAAGGTTACAAAAAAGGATCGTTTACTAACCGACCACTCAATGAACATCGAATTGTCATAATAAACTATGAATAATAATTGTATTTATATGTGCCCGTTTCATAGTGAAATACAAAACACGCGACCATTCTGAATGTAAATGAAGCTGCGTTCCATCAGGAGTAAAACAACAAAGGACTAAAGCACCAGAGTTTTGGAAAACATGGTGTTTACCTGAATAAGGTACTTTTATATTGGGTGAGGATTTCCAGTCTCTCTTTTTCCTGATGCCGCTTAGCAATCTTCCTTCCTCGTTTTCGTTTTTTTCTGAAGTCTCTTTTTTGAACCTGGACAAAAAAGTATAATAAGATCAGTCTTTATGGTGATTAACAGGTAAAATAGAGCAAATAAGTAGGTAGACCTAGTCCACTTCATTATAAAAAGACCAGCAGACCGATAGCCGGACGGCATTGTAGAGACGGCGAAGGATCCATAGATGCGGTTGGCACGAAATAATGGGATGTGGCTCGGGGGAGTAGCAGATACAATACGCGCCACGAAAGAAGAGACTTGTAGTATCATTTTATGAGACAGTATCATTTTATGGCGCCGCCCCGATGATGCCCCGTCCGTTACTGCACCCAGACCTCACACCGCTAAAGAGACCTATAAATCTTCACTACGCAACTCAAATCACGTGGTGTCTCAAGTCTCACCTTTCGAGGAATGCATTATACAGGTCGCGTCATGTAAAAAGAACGCTAGAAAAAAAGCGGAGGGGGTGTGTTTGCGCATGGTTACACTCGCGCACGTAAGCACCAGGACTATTGTTTTATTTTTGAACTAGCCATATAGCCACTAGCTAGTATATTAGCTATAGCTACTAGCTATACTAGCTACACAGCCTATACAGACCGATAAATTGCCTAATGCGCAGCCCGACCGGTCTTTTTACATGACGCGACCTATAAAGTCTAGTCTAAAGTCTAATTCTTCATTCAAGATAGTACACTGACGTTTACGGTGTGACCAGTCCCTGGTGAAAATTAAATAGTGTGGTGACAAAAAGTTTGACATGAATCGAATTGCGTAATCGATCTAATCGATTTATAGGCCGATTGATGAAAAGCTTATTATGTGAAATTAACAAAAAACTTATTAATTAGTAATGAGAAAGTGTGTTTTGGTCCACTTTTTTGAGGAGTGTTAAATGCGTTAAAATTTTGTTTTTCTAAATGATCTATGGAAATATTGCGTTCCGAACGTTTTTTTTTTCGTCCGGACTTCCTAACGCACGGGCTACCATGCGGAATTTCGTATTTCGCTTTTTTTTTGT
The DNA here is from genome assembly GCA_949319315.1 of Zelleria hepariella. NCBI lineage: Eukaryota > Metazoa > Arthropoda > Insecta > Lepidoptera > Yponomeutidae > Zelleria > Zelleria hepariella. The sequence goes on from OX439379.1 coordinate 20,773,804, forward strand.
GACTGAGCTAAATCGCACAACGAGTGGAATGCATCACTATTACAATAAATGTGGCAACATTATTTTGCAAAGTGACAGTTAGCATCTGTCAGTTTACTATCCTGAATAAAGAATTAGACTCTAGTCTGGTCTAGTCTTACTTGTCAGTGGCTGGGGCGAGCTGGTCGGCGTCGCTAAGCGCGTCCCAGAGCGCGACGAGCGCCCGCAGCGCCGGCGGCAGCACATTCACCACGGATGGCGTACTGCGTTCTGCACAGAGAGATCGGCACATCCACTTACAGTGTTTACACACATCAACTCTGCTCAATATTGCAATGCGCAAGGCAATATCTCATATTTTCCTGATTGGAGACTATACAGGGTGTTAAAAGACCGCCAACAGACCCGAAAGCCACGCATACTAGACACCAAAACAAAGTACCTTTTCGATAAATTATTGCTAGGAAATGATTTTGGTTTTTTAGGTTATAATTTTGAAAAATATTTAATCACGCAATGGACGTGTAACGCACAGAACTCATATTGCGCAAGCGTAGGTATAAGTTTATGTTACTGCAGCTTGAAGTGCCGATGTTTAGAATACATTGCGGGTTGCAATTTTAACGTCGTTTTTTGCAAGAAATGTTCATAATTTTGATATGGCTTCTTGAGAAGGTATGTTAAGAACAAGATACTGAATACATTTCTGCAAAAAAAAAAGTTTTGAAATGTCCGACTTTGAACCTCATTATCTCGGAAACCGTTGATTTCCCAGGCTTAATTCCTTGGGCAAAAATGTTCATTATGATGAGGACAATCCGTGGTTTCTCGCTTTGTTGGCGGTCTTTTAACACCCTGTATAAGTCTCCGGTCAGGAAAAGATGAGATATTTTCTCTTGCCTTCTCCGTAACTCGTAAACTTTCCTTATAAATTGTACCAACACATTTTCGGAGACAAAAATATAATAAGTGGGAGAAAAGAGGAGGTTATCTACATATGTACGGTCGGCCACAGTCACAGGTACCCTATGGCAGCTCTTACCGCGCGCGGCATAAGGGCGCCAATCGAACAATAAGGGTGATCCTAGCGTGTGGCCGACTGTACAAAGGCTTTTTGCACAAAGTTATTTATGTACAAAGGCAAAGTTTGCGATCGGAGAGGTTGAACCAACATACCCAAGGTGCCCTCGTTGGAGTGCGAGCCCTCCTCGCTGATGGGGGGCGGCGGCGCGTCGCCGGCGAGCTTGCGCGCGCGACTGGCGCTCGCCTCCGCGCCCGACCGCGTCAGACTCTCGAGCGTTGACGGCTGGAGGCGCAGGTATTGGCCTGCAACAGTCATAACACGGACTTGTAACCTGTGATAGTAAAAGTGAGATTTAAAAATGCTGGCCAGCAGAGCTCTTCTACGTGTAAAATAAAAAAAAGAAGAATAATGAAAATAATTATGTTTTATTGCCGTGAAACAAAAAACGCTACACAAAAACAGCTCAGTTTAGCTACAAAATTTAAAAACCTGTGAAACTTGTTCACATCCCGCCACGCTACTTTAGTTGAACCTTATACCCGAAATCAGTAGCCATCGAGCAAGTGCCCATGCGAGGTAGAAATCGAATTCGAATTCGGATTCCCGTATGCGAATTCCAATCTCGTATTTTTAACCCCCGAGAGAGGCAAACTTATAACACCCCTCTTTTTGGGTCGGGGGTTAAAAAACCACCACGAGTAGGGCTGTCTCGGATACACATTCAAGAGATATGACGTAGATATGACACCTACCCAAACAAGGATCCTGACTACCCGAGGGCAAATGTCGAATGTGTCGTCCCAAATCCACGTGGCACCGATCGGTCACTATCGGCCCTTTCGTAAAACTACAATTCATAGTTTATGATGACAATTCGAAGTATATTGAGAGGGAGGCCGGTTAGTAACCTAACCTTTGTAATACCTAATTGGCTATGCAATGTATACACCGAACTAAATCCCATAGAATCCGCCTTACGTAAAAAATCACAATAAAAACTTGTCCTTACAGAAACAAATGATATCAGCAATAGAACAATACGAAACATCATTTCGACCATACGTCTAATATTCGAATGTCAACCTTATTGCATTAGTGTACAGTTTTACTATAATTGTATAGACTACGAGCAAATAAGCTCACAAAGGCAGTATGGACATATATTTTTCCAGACACATTTCAGAGTTCTATGTTGTATCTAGTTTTATCCTTGATCGAAGAATGTATATGTCAGTTTTGTGTAATAGCCCACAGGCCTATGTCCCTCCTGAGGTATAACAGTATATTTATTGCACGCGGGATGAGAATGGGATGCTACCTTTTGGGACTGAGACGCGCGCGGTAAGCAAACTCACGTCGATGCAAGCTTCTCAAAGCAAAATAAAGTAGGTATTCGATTGACTTTGACAAGGTTCCATCCCATTATTATCGCGCGCGGATTATAACAGTAAGTACCAGCGGATGTCAGCTCGACGGAGTGTCGCTGCGGGCGCGCGGGCGGCTCATGCTGAGGAGCCCTGGTGACGACGCGCGCGCCGCCCTTCGGCAGCCGCGGGTGGAACTTATAACAGTAAGTACCAGCGGATGACAGCTCGACGGAGTGTCGCTGCGGGCGCGCGGGCGGCTCATGCTGAGGAGCCCTGGTGACGACGCGCGCGCCGCCCTTCGGCAGCCGCGGGTGGAACTTATAACAGTAAGTACCAGCGGATGACAGCTCGACGGAGTGTCGCTGCGGGCGCGCGGGCGGCTCATGCTGAGGAGCCCTGGTGACGACGCGCGCGCCGCCCTTCGGCAGCCGCGGGTGGAACTTATAACAGTAAGTACCAGCGGATGACAGCTCGACGGAGTGTCGCTGCGGGCGCGCGGGCGGCTCATGCTGAGGAGCCCTGGTGACGACGCGCGCGCCGCCCTTCGGCAGCCGCGGGTGGAACTTATAACAGTAAGTACCAGCGGATGACAGCTCGACGGAGTGTCGCTGCGGGCGCGCGGGCGGCTCATGCTGAGGAGCCCTGGTGACGACGCGCGCGCCGCCCTTCGGCAGCCGCGGGTGGAACTTATAACAGTAAGTACCAGCGGATGACAGCTCGACGGAGTGTCGCTGCGGGCGCGCGGGCGGCTCATGCTGAGGAGCCCTGGTGACGACGCGCGCGCCGCCCTTCGGCAGCCGCGGGTGGAACTTATAACAGTAAGTACCAGCGGATGACAGCTCGACGGAGTGTCGCTGCGGGCGCGCGGGCGGCTCATGCTGAGGAGCCCTGGTGACGACGCGCGCGCCGCCCTTCGGCAGCCGCGGGTGGAACTTCAGGAACGCGGCGCACGCTATCGCGTCGTGGACTATGCCTGCAAATTACTCTTCATTTAGATAACACCGTACCATATACAGGGTGTTAAAAGACCGCCAACAAACCGCGGGAAACCACAAATTGTCCTCTCCTCATCATAACGAACATTTTTGCTCAAGGAACTATACTGGGAACTCAACGGTTTCTGATATAATGAGATTCAAAGTCGGACTTTACGATTTTTTTTTATTGCACTAATGTATTCAGTATCAAGTACTCAAATTTTTTTTTCAAGAAGCCATATCAAAATTTTGAATATTTCTTCCAAAAAAATTACGTTAAAATTGTAACCCGCAATGTATTCTAAACATCGAAACCTCGAGCGTAGGTAGCTTATGTATGCCAACGCTTGCGCAATATAACTTGTCTGCTTTTCACATCCATTGCGTGATAAAATATTTTACAATACCCTAAAAAAATCTAAATCAATTCCCAGCAATAACGTATCGAAAAAGTACTTTCGAGTTTGTCGGCAATCTTTTAACATCCTGTATATAATCACACTTGATCGATACCACTCTACATAGAAGGCACCGTCATGGTATGGTACGGAGTTCTCTTTTAGAAACAGAAACTAGGTTTGCAGGGTGGATCAAAAAGGCGACTGCAAAACAATAGCAAGGGACCCGGGAGTTCAGAGTTACAGGGAAGAAGGCTATGCCGAACAGCGAGCGTCATCCATGGGCTGGATAGATAGATCTTCTTATTCCTCTAAGGCAGTGGTTCTTAACCTATGGTCCTCGGACCACTGGTGGTCCGCGGAGGCACCCGAAGTGGTCCGCGAAGCCACCAGAAAAAATGTCTTAGACATTTAGTGGTTTTGAAAGGCATAATTTAGTGTAAAAAAACCGGTGAATTTTCGTGCGTGCTGCGCGCGTTTGTTATATTTACAACTAAGGAAACCTCTGTTATGAAAAAGGGTAGATATAATCGGTGAATTTACGAGTGCGCGTGCGCATTTATCCTATTTACATAGTCTCGGTTATTATTGCGAAAAAAATGTAGGTAATAAAGTCGGTGAATTTTCGGGCGCGCTGCGCGCGCATTTATCACATGTCAAGAGTAATTTCAAAGAAAGTTTTAGAATAATCGATAAATTTTCGGGCACACTAGGCGCGTTTTTCATATTTACAAATAAGCAAATCTCAAGGGTAACATCGGTGAATTTTCGGGCGCGATGCGCGCGCTTTTGTCTTGATAACAAAGTATTTATCACAAATATGAGTACAGTAAAAAATACTATATAAAAAAAAACTAAACGAAATACGCTAAGCTTTGAATAAATTGCATGCGTATTTTATTTGTAGATAAAACAACCCTTTATTAATTTTAATTAACGTGTATTAGCCCCAAACAGTTGGTGGTCCGTGGCAAGACAGAAATATTGTCAAATGGTCCGCCATCACTGAAAGGTTAAGAACCACTGCTCTAAGGTAAGAGTGTTAAATCATATGGCATGCAGCTGTTGCTTCACGACCGCTATGTTTTTGGTTTTAGCTGTCAGCATGTCTTCGGTGGTACAAGTTAATTGAGGGGCACTGTAGGGTGTTTTGGGTGATATGGGTAAATACTCTTCATGTTGTCCCTTGTTCGTGCTACGTCAACTCTAAGCCGGTTGGCGATAGATAGAAACAAAGGTAGCGCGGTCCAGCAGCGGCGGTGTAACTGAGCTGTAAAGCTAGACGTCCTTTAGCGGCGGATCGGGTCGGGTCGGGCCGGGGCGGGCCGCAAAATAAAATCCGCCTGCCTGTATTTATATGAAACAGCGTCCTCTAGCGGCGGACTATTGCGCTGCGGCCCGCCCCGCCCCGATCCGCCGCTAGAGGAAGCTGTTTCCTATAAAAACAGGCAGGCGGATTTTTGCGTTACGATGCGCCCCGGCCCGATCCGCCTAGTGGACGCCAGGCTTAACAAGGCCTACCTTCGTGCCACAGCAGAGCGGCGAATATCGCGCGCAGGCACTCCACCTGGGCGGGGCTGAGCGCGTGCTTGCGGAGCGGCGGCGGCGCAGGCGCGGCGCGGGCCGGCAGCGGCGGCGGCGACGCGCCGCGCTTGTACGGACGGGCGCGCCACTCCACGCGCTCGCGCGCCACGCTTCGTGGGCTCATGCGCCCCTCCTACAATACGAAAGAGAAGCTTTATTATACAGGGTAGTTATAGTTACAGGAAAACCTTCCATAACTTAATATGAACAGCATTTACAGATTTTTTTAAATGGCTCCTTAGTCTTTTGACCCCTATATGAAATAGGATCGGTTGCCATTTAAAAAAAGGTACCTAAGCGTTTTTTTCCAAAAACTGCAATGCAGTTGAAACAATTATGGAATGTCTCGGTCTCCTACGAACGTTTTGATGTAACTATAACGGTTAAGGTAACTGCCCTTACTGCCCCGTGTCCAAAATCCACCCTGTATATATCAAGAGAAGAGAAACGCTTGATGCTTGAACAGGTAAACTCTGGCACACTATAGCTGATTGGATGTTTCCCTAATAACACTGGCTAGTGCTTTCAATTCTTAAAAGAGCAAACTTTAATGCCTTTTTATTAGGCAGGGCTCGCTAATTGGACCTCCCTCAAGAGACTCAAGAGGCAGAAATCGTGTAAGCTTGCTGTTAAATCGACTCAGCTAAGTCGGCACGTGTATGAAAGTCAAGGATAACGCAGGTTTTCAGATAAAAAATGTACCGAACACTATTTTTAGCTTTACAAGCTGTACAATAAAGACTTAAATTGGAGCTAAATATAATTTTCTCAGAAACGTAACTAACATTTTTCTAGTGTAAAATAATTAATTTCATGCCCAGATTTTTATAACAGAAACAGGATATTATTTTTAGCTATACAAGCGCCCTTTTATGAACTCTATTACTGAATATTGTTTTCGCAGCACAGGCAAAATTGCAATTAAACTACACGCTCTCTTTCCAGGTATGGCCTGCATGAAGTTAAATATCAAAGGGTGCTTACAGACTGACCGAAGAGCTCGCCGAGGCAAATGTTCGGTCAGTTTAGTAAGGCGGCTCGCCTTGTCTGTACTTGACCGAGCATTTGCCTGGCGGGGTAGCCTCGTTCAGTCTGTACGAACCCAATGACACGAGGATAAAATTTGCTCTATTATTGTTAACAACACACTTTGCAGAACATGTACAATGGGCCACGCGCTAGGATACCGTTTTTTGTTCGATTGGCACCCTTGTGCCGCGCGCGGTAAGAGCTACCATGGACTATCCTAGACTGTGGCCAACCGTACGTATGTCGGCGCGTCTGTACTGCCTGAAAATCGATAGGAACAAAGCCGGGGCAAGTCCATTGTTAGTCTTCTAGGAAGTACAGCGTGGGCTAGGTTTTTTAATGGAACAAAGGGGTTCTTTTCCCGAAAATTTGTTTTCACTCATAAAATGCAAGACAAAGGCAGTTTTCACTCGAAACCTGGAAAAAGGCTGGGAAAGGCTGAATTAAAAAGCTATTTTTTGCCGAATTCAGGTCAACAGATTTCTGAGAATAGCGACGAGGGCTTTTAATGGAAAATGCATAATTATATGGCAATTATATTTTCTATAGCCATGCCTATTTCTTCCAGAAAAATTATATCCCCTAATTATAAGAACTCATAATTATAAGCAAATACAGGGTGTCCAATTTTTTTTTTACAATCTCTGCACCTAGGGCGATCCAAAAATACCCCATGTATGTTCAGCGATTTTTCACCCTGTGTGTTTGTTACCAAATTAATCAGAACTTTAGGGAAAACGTGGTTTATCCGAAAATTGAAAACGTATTTATTTGTTACAAACACACTGTAATTAAATTCTGCAACAAACAATGCGTTGGAAGCTTAATTACTTTTGAAGTCTCGTCGCCTCTCGGAAATTGGCATCGGTTTGGTTATTTTGCATTAGAGGCTACCAAATGAAATAATAACATCGTGCTTTTGTTCGTAGTCCGTTTTCTTTTGATAAGATTAAAACATTTCGGCGTGCAGCTTGGCTACCATAGAAGTGTTGTTGGACAGGCCAACCTGAGTCCAATGAATAAGCCAGATATCACTCTGTGGTGGGTGGGAGACTGGTAGTGTCAAAGTACTGAGCTCCCTGCGCTCGGGAAGAAGAATGTATTTGGACAGGTTATAATAGTTATAATAGCTTTCTTTGAGTATTTTTTTATTGCCATGTCAGTTATTTGCGTTTTTGTACACTTGATTTTTACAATGTTAAGTACTACGTAATATTTTGCTATGAAACCCTACAAAACGGAATACATGAATGAATTGGCTATGATTTATCTGAAAACCATATCAATCTCGATCTAGAAATCTAAATACATCAGATAATTAGCCGATATTTTTTTTGTCCAACAGCTGGTATATTCACTAAAAATCCACCCTGTCTAGTATCCCGTTATTAAATTACTGTTAAACTTTACTATTAATAGGTTTTGGTTTCTATTCCGAAGCAATAAAGTTCAAATTAAGATGTCCATCTTCTGACAAGACCGCCTGGTCGCGTACGGTGACAATTAGAGAGAGTCTATATTTTGGTGTTGCGTGTTCATAATTATACGTTACCTTTGCAGCCGCGAAGTAGTGTTGCGAAGTCGGGGTCTCCTCGTGGTTGCTCTCAGGCGAGGTCTGTGTGCCGGTCTGTGCCAGGCGGCTCGGCTGCTCGTCCTAACACACACAACATTCAACACTATAATTTTCAAATTCGTTCTGTTAAAACTTGTCACCGTTTCAAAGGTACGTCGTAGCAGAATGGTTTAGGCTCTGATCCTGGGTGGATACAAAAAGAGTGGTTTTATAACTAACCCCCGATATTTAAAGAGGGGTGTTATAAGTTTGACCGCTATGTGTGTGTGTATGTTTGAGTGCCTGCTGTGGCACCGTAGCTCTTAAACGGGTGAACTGATATTCATGCGTTTTTTTTTTATTTGTGTTGTTCTAGCGAGTGTGCTTAGACATGTTTTATCAAAATTGGTTCAGCCGTTTATGAGACATGCTAATTTGAAGTTACAATATCGGAGGTCATTAAAATTTTTAATTTAGTACTTAGTCGTTGATTTTTTTGTGGTTAATCCCGCTCAACGATTGTTTGCCAGGTGAGGGTGGCAAACCAGTGAATAGTGGTGGCTGTGATTGGCACGTTTATTAGGAGAATGTCACACGAGGTGACGTAATTAAGTTTTACCGGCTATATACAATTATACATACGTAGTAGGTAAAAAAAGTACGGAAGCTACTAAATAGTTTGATCAGAATTTTGCGACGATAACTGAATTACAATAATTAACACTCATAACACCTCCTGAGTGCAGGCATTGGGGCACGAAGGATATGATGAATAAATAAAACAACGGCAGAACCAAATAGCGGCAGACACCTGGCGAGGAGGGAAGATGGCCGGTGGACAAGGGCAGTGACAGAGTGGCGGCCGAGAACTGGACGACGATCAGTCGGAAGACCAGCAGCCCGATGGTCGGACGACATTGTCATAGCGGCGGAGGGTCCATGGATGCGGATGGCTAGGGACCGTGAGAGGTGGCGCGAGGGGAAAAAGGCCTATACCCAACAGTGGCAGAGGAGGTGGGCTGATGATGATGATGATGATGATGAGAACCAAATAGTTGACCCCCACCTCGGCAATGATATTAGCATCCCGAACGTTGTCGCTGGAGCGGTACTTCTCCGGCGTCCACCACTCGTCGTTGCCGCCGTTGCCGTTGCTGCGACGTTGAAGACGTCTGCTAGAAAATACCACATGTTAAATAAAGGGTTATTTAATTTTGTCGAACGAACTTTAAAGGATTATTTATTACTCAACGATGTGGATCGATGGACCACTTTTCTTAAGGTGCAACTCCGAAATCTTTTTGTGAAGATCATATGTCGGCGTTAGTTAGATACTTTAGATATTATTTTCAAAAAGACTATTCAGGGTGTCCTGTAATGAAAAAAGTCAGTGTTAAATCACTTGAAATTTTATGACCGTGTAGCCTGCAAAAGTTTAGAAATACACCTGTTTTTGTTTCTTTTAAATCAAGTCAGTAGTTGACGTTGAGTTACGGGACGACCTGTATAGTACAGCATAAAGGTAATTTTGCCTCTTGCGTACGAGTCTTTAGTAATCAGTTTACCTTGGAGATTGGTTCAGAGATTCTTCACGAGCAAGTCGACCGCGTTTGCTCGGTTCAGGTCCAAAGATTACTGGACTTGAGCTGCTATCGCTCTGAAAAAAAAACTTACAGTTTAAAAACAACAAACCTATACAAGCGAATGCCGCAGCAGAGAAAATAGTGACACTACAAGAAGCAGTGTGAGCTGCTATCGCTCTGAAAAAAAACTTACAGTTTAAAAACACCAAACCTATTCAAGCGAATGCCGCAGCAGAGAAAATAGTGACAATACAAGAAGCAGTGTGAGATAACTTGGAAATAAACATTGTTGCCGCGGTTCGTGGCGAAGTAGTGTTGTTACTCTTGAATACTCTATCTACGATACATGTTCCCTGCGTGACAGGCGTTTTAGTTGTATTATTGTAGGTTTCATCATCATCAGCCTGTTAACACCCACTGCTGAGTAAAGGTCTCTTCATCCTCACGCCACCTTTCACGAACCTGTGGCCAGGCGCAACCACTGTTTTCCGGCTACTTGGGCTGTCGTCGGACCATCTGGCTGGTGATCATCCAACGATCTCTTCCCCTCCCGAGGTCGCCATTCCGCAATGGACTTATTATAGGTTTATATTTAAGAAAAATCATGTTCGAGCCGATAAGAACCGAGCATATACCTAGATGTATTAATGGCATACATAACTAAAAACATGTTCTACGCCACGCTACGAGATGTGGTGTTGTTCATAGTGTATTGCAGCGATTCCTAAAGTGGGTTCGGCGGAACTAGTCGCTTCGTTCAGGGGTTCCGTAGAAAAGTAATCAGGGTTCCGGGAAGTTATTTAGTTGTTTAATAATACCACAGTTATGTACAAATATTATTTAGAAATAGCTCGAGAAGAACTCATTAATGTTATGTAAATGCTTCAGTAGCTAGCGTTGATTCAGCCCAAAAATTACAGTGTCTTAGATTTGAAATAATTTGATATTAGGTAAAATAAAAAAATAAAATGGAATTTGGTGGGTGTTCCGTTACCCTAAAAGTTTAGGAAACCCAAGTGTATTGTTTACCTCGTTGGGGGAGTCAGTCTGGCCGAAACAGGGGAACTTGCGCTCATCGCCGTTGTTGCAGTCCTTGGTGACTTGGCCCGGCTCGTTCTCGTGCGTCCAGTTGAGGATGTCGCCGTGCGAGTCGCCGTAGCCCGTCCACGTGTCGCAGTTGTACTCGCCCTGCGACACAACGACACGCACCTTGTACAGAGGGTTACCGTCCTGCCATACCGAAGGGGGTCCAAGTGCAAAATATAAAAAAAAAACATCATCTGCTCCATACATTTGGTGCAGTAGGTAGGTACTCATTGAATTTTGAGTATGGAGCTTATATTTTTTTCGAGTTTTCGATCTTGGCCCCGTAGTAAAAGTTCTCTGCGCGTTACCAACGCGTATTATCGTGTGTAAAGGTTTCAACGTGCCGGCAAACTTGCGTTTGCTGAGCGACTTGATTGCGTTCTACGCGCGTTGTCAGCGCGTTAAAAAAACGTGGAGTGCAAAGGCCCAGGCCTAGTTTTATTCAGGCCGTACACATGCTAACGCGCGTTTTATGTATGTAGTTCCAAACGCGCGTTTCCAAAACGCGCGTTAAAAGCCC
>OX439379.1:20785102-20987503 GCA_949319315.1 Zelleria hepariella
GTGTGATTCATGCCAGATGTAAACCAAGTAAGAATTTTTTGTTATTCTCTTTGTGATGCGATACTGGTGCTGGTCCTAGTTCTCGTGATTGAAGATTGTGTGCAATGTCCCTGGAGATGGTAAAGACTGATAACCATGTATCACTGTGATCAATGAAGCCATTTCAATATCAAGCTAAACAAAGAGATTCAAATCACGTTCTAACTTGTCTTACCTACTTACCGTTGAATCGTTATTGAAACAATAAAATAAGGTGAAACTGAAACTAATCGCGAGAGACAAAATGAGAAGACTTGGTGCTGTTTTGTATGTTTTTCATTAAGTCGAGGGCAATACATAAGTAAGTACAAATGCATCTGCAGAGCAAATGGCAGTGATGATCATTACGATAAAGCACATGTAGTTATCCGGCTCCGAAGGAGACCTATCAACATGTAAATATCCGTAGTTAACTGAGGTAGCCTCACACACATAGTATTTATATCACTCTCAGATAGTTGACGATTCGTTGACGCATCGTTTACTTGTGTAACTAAACCTATCATTGGATTGAAACTTTCATAAAAGTTTGTTTTTAACCCCGGATACAAAAAGAGGGGTGTTATAAGATTAACCGATATGTGTGTGTGTGTGTGTGTGTGTCTATCTGTGGCAACGTATCTCTTAAACGGGTGAACCTATTTCGATGCAGTTTTTATTAGATTTTTCTAGCAAGTGTTCTTGGTTATGTTTTATCAAAATCGGTTCAGCCGCTTGTGAAATAAGCTAATTTGAAGCTTATTTCACAAGTGTTTTAATTTTTTTATTTGGTACTTAGCTATTAAAGCGTATTTTGTTGGTGTAATTTTGTTAGAGTCAGATGGTAACGTCTATTCCAAAGCATTATTGACACGATTGTAAACAAAACAGACTACCTGAGGCTTGGGTCGACCTCCCGCCAGAGTGTGCCTGTGTGTGTAACTATAGGGGGGTTTATCTAACCGATACTTAGGTAGACTAGTCGAGTTTATAAAACAAAACTTTATTAAAAAAATGTAAGGCGGTTTTTCTCGAACGTGTGTCGTATAGTTTTCACAATGGAATGCAATCCGTGCGTTTATTGGAATCGACAATATCGACAGAAACTTTAGCGGCACAATGGAACGAATAGTTCTCGTTTAGCTGAAGGCAAATGCAGCTTTTATCGCCTTGTCAATAGGGCGACAACAAAATGTTCGCGGCCGGGCGAACAGGGGCGGTAGCATGCCTGTATACATTTGTATAAGCTACGACTGTCCGACGACGAGTCTATTTGCGTTACACGCACCGGCGCGTACATTTGCAAATCTTACGAACCAACTCTCCCACACAAGCGCGACATATCCTAATTAGATTAAAACATATAATTTCGATCTAGGACGTGTTAAAAGACGTTAGTTTTAGGACAAGTCGTCTCTTTTCAATGCCAATTTGATAATAATCCAATTCCACCACGTCTGGCTACCAAAGTGGAACATGCTGCTGACCGAACGTTGTATTCGTGGTATGACAATTTTACATGGCATTCAGTTATGCGAAGTAACAAGTAAAAAAATAACGCTAACGGTAGAGCACAGAAGAAACTATGAGTAACACTTGTGGATTAATCCAAAAAATATAGGTAGGTATTTACACAAATTAAAAATTGATTGCTTTCTGGAGTTATTTTATTACTCAAACATAATATTATTATTATAGCAGTATTAGCAGTTCAAGGAAAGAATTTGCAAATAACTGACCACTACTTACTTACGGCCCAAACCAAGGCACAACTAGCGCCGCCAATGGAAAAAAAACATAATAATATTATCTTCTTTTTGGATGCGTTTTTTGCTAAAAACTCTTCGTTAAGTTATCAACGCGAGGCTTAAGTATTTTTTACTATTGAGTTTTTAGCAATAAATGCATCCAAAAAGAAGATATGTTTTTTTTTTCATTGGCGGCGCTAGTTCCCGGTAACACTACCTCATTTGGGTCAAAAACATTTATATCTACGTCCATAAAACCGAACCGGAAGTTAATTAGGTTCTTAATTATATTTATTGATCCCGCCCGTGTAGGTAAGTGGCAGTTGCGTGATTATGATTAAGGCGATCGCGAACAGTAATGTTTCTGAAATAATAGAGAAATTCAATATCACTAATCGTTAATTAAATTTCTTTGGGATGGCAAACGATAATAATACTGCTAACCTTTGCTCTCAGCGATCGTTACAAAAACAAGGGGGATAACGGTAATGGTGAAGCCATTTGTTTTTGGTAAAAAAAAGAAGCGAGAGAGCATAATGATATGATATGAGTGGCTCTCGGTCACACGCATCGTGTAGAGCGCACGCGGAGAGAGGCGCGGGAGCAACGCACAAACCATAAAAAAACGTAATGAGAGATCGCTTCCTGCGACGAGCGAGTCCCGTACCATGTATTCGCCGAGATCACAAACTCGATACAGAAACATACTACAACAAATGAAACGATAACATGTCAATTCACTTCTCTGACCACAAATAGTTCAAGATCATTTTTGTTCCTGGTTCCGTAGATTTTTTTCATCATGTGCAAAATATGACTTGTTTCTTTCAAACGACGAATTCAAACTTTGTAAAAAATACCTGTATTCTAATATATTCATTTTCTTAGTTAAGCCTAAATGAAAAATAAAATCTCTCTCTCTTAGAAGAGCCCAAAGCCGATAACAGGAAACTAAAATCTGATGCTGTTTCAAGCAATTATCCCGATGTCTTGGAATCGGCTCAGACTCTCGGATACCTCAAATTTGAATCATACTTGGTAAGGTAAGGATTTATTTTCTAAGTTTACATACATACATCGCGCTCTTGAGCTCGATAAAATATTATCGTGCCTGTAATCGTTTACGATTAGAACACCTATGATAAGTAGCTGCTATATATGTTTACTATCTAGACACAAAACTGTGTTGATACCGAAAAAATATCTGTGATGGAAAATTGATAAAATTTTGCGTTAGCCCCTGCGGCACGATAATATTTTATCGAGCTCAAGAGAGTTTCAACTATTTAGAAAAAGGAATAAGTCTGCTTGTAAACAAGCGCTGTAAACAATGCGGAATTCGGTCACTCAATGGAAGAGCAGTCCAAATAGTCGCATGCAACAGGTGCAATCCGACTAACCTTGATTTCGTTGAGGAGTTGTGGTAGGGGGACGCGCGCCACTAGTTGCTTGGCGCCCGCCGACGCCCGCCGCGGCGTTCACATAATCATTCGACTGACCGAACTCTCGCACACTCACTTGCATTCGACTTGGGGAAACAAATAAATAAATATTTATAGATACAAAAAAAAGAGTAGTAGTTCTCCCCGAACCGTGTACTCGCGATGTACTTTACAAGCCCATATCACGGCATCACTCGCTCATTCAATAAAAAAAAACCGGTAAAGCGCGAGTGGGACTCGCGCACCGAAGGTTCCATACCACCATTCTATGCATTTATCTATACTTATAATAAAACTCTAGCGAAGTCAATTCTGTACATTGAATATTTTTAGAAAAAAACTAGCAGGGGTTACTAAGTAAACTATACTGAATCCAAAAATGCAAAAAAAACGGTTTATGTCTGTCTGTCTGTCTGTCTGTCTGTCTGTCTGTCTGTCTGTCTGTATGAACACGATAAACGCGAACACCGCTGAATAGTTTTCAACCAAACTTAACATGGTCGTAACTCACGTTTCTGGGAGTAACTTAGGCTATCCGATGTTTAGAATACATTGCGGGTTGCAATTTTAACTTCGTTTTTTGTAAGAAATATTCATAATTTGGATATGGCTTCTTGAGAAGGTATGTTAAGAACGTGATACTGAACATATTTCTGCAAACAAAAATTAAAAGTCCGACTTTGAACCACATTCTCTCGAAAACCTACATTGCGGGTTGCAATTTTAACTTGATTTTTTGTAAGAAATATCCATAATTTTTATATGGCTTCTTGAGAAGTTATGTTAAGAACGTGATACTGAACCATTTCTGAAAAAAAAAAAAAAAGTTCTACTTTATTATCTCGGAAACAGTTGATTTCCCAGGCATAGTTCCTTGGGCAAAAATGTTCGTTATGATGAGGACTATACGTATACGTGGTCTCCCGCTTTGTTGGCGGTCTTTTAACACTCTGAAAATGTTAGTTCTACAAGCGTAGCATAAGGCCGGGTTAGAGCGTATCTATGGGTTTAAAACAATAGGTATCTCACTCTTTTGTTTGACGTAGAGCGGGATGGACAGAGCCATAGATACGCTCTAACCCAGCCTTATGATGCTTGCTGGAGGGAATTGTGAGTGGTTTTCGGTGGAGGTCGGACAAAGTTTATCGATGTTAGAAATGTAGTACTGTTGCGTCGCGGTCGAAATGTTCTGGGTTTGAACCCACGCGAGGTTGATTTTTTTTTTGTTTTTTTTTTTTTAATATTTACTCTACTGAGCCCAACTTGATATTAAAAAAATATATTTTGTTTGCCGTAGAGCGGGATAGACAGAGTTATTTGCGGTAGATACGCTCTAACCCAACCTTATGCTTTGCTTGCTGGCTTAGCATGAGAATGGGTAAGACCTTATCTATGGGCTTATAACTTTATCTATCCCACTCTACGTCGAGGGAGATACATAATAAACCCCCATACTTCCCAGGCAATTCTTATGCTAAGCTTCCTGGTATCTTACACGGGCGATACCTAATCTAAACAAAACATATTTTATCATAATTGTATTGTTTAGATTAGGGCACACACACACAGACAGACACACAGACAGGCACACCCTCATAAACACATAAACAGACACACACACAAAGCTATCAAACTTATGACACCCCTCTTTGTTGGTCGGGGGTTAAAAAAACCTTCCTTTTGAGTTTTCCTCCACAGTCGAATTTAAATTAAATGTCAAATGTGTAAAAACGCATACGAAGTCGCGGGCACAACTAGTTTTAAAATAAATTTAAAATAAACGGGCATGTGGTGCGTGCCGGACTCAAGCACTTGTAAGGGGGAAATGCTTTTTTTTCGTCATAAATCGAAAAATAAAAAAAACTTTTTTAGCTTGTCCTAATAAAACCCTTTCATAAGATACCCCATATGATACGGTTACCCCACTTACCCCATTTTTTCTGATGTACTTAATTAAAATTTTGCAGTTTTCGGATTTCTTCCGTAATTAGTACTAGGTATACATAAGTCATTGCTTCTTTCCAAACATGATTCTAGATCAACAGGAAGTACCCTATATGTTTTGATTTCCTTGCGAGGGTCGAAATATTTATGCGGAAATATGCTGCATAAGCTTGATTTTTTTTAGGCTCCAAGGTACCTACTGCAGATTTTAGTATTTTGATATAAATTTCAACCTGATACTTTACTCCACGCATACTTGAGAAAAAGGTCTTGACAGACAAACGGACAACAAGGTCATCCTATAATGGTTCCGTTTTTCCTTTTGAGGTCAGGAACCTTAAAAAAAAATGGCGAAAGTACCGGGTAGTCAGGTTTCGTAAAACCTTCAAACCTCTTATTCCGGGATCGCAAAATCGGCAGATGACATCCGCTGGCTCACCTACTTTACAACACTCAACGGGTCTTGTTCGCTATACATGGTGTTAAAAGACCGCAAACTAAGCGGGAAACCACAAAATTACCTCATCAACACTCGGACTTAAAAAAAATTGTTTAAAAAATGTCTTACAAAACACGACGTTATAATTGCAACCCGCACCGCACTGTATTCTCGAGCGTAAGTAGCATACCTAAGTTTATGCCAACGCTTTCTCTGCCTCACATATCATTATCGAAAAAGCGCTTTTTTTTTGGTGTCTAGTATGCGTACGTTTCGGGTCTGTTGGCGGTCTTTTAACACCCTGTATAGATCCAGTGTAGAGCGTTAACAAACGACTCCTAATTTACCCCAAAACTTAGGGAGTCATTCATAAATTAGTTGTCTATGTCCAGAGCACGCTTATTCCGGGAATAAGTCTAATATTAAATTAAACGGCAGAAGCTTCGTGCCGCGCATTCCACACCACAACCCAGCCGAGCTACCACGGGGGTATGGCCCGGCGTAGTCCTTCCAACAGCTTGAACCATTCACACTCCGACAGACATTACAGTGTACCATCATCAAACTAAACATTATTCATGGGCGCGCTTGTAATAAAATACCTTATCGCGAAACGTCGAATGTAAAGTTATCGCATGTTTGTTAACAGCCGGTAGTAAATACATAATATTTTAGAAATAACACACTAGCCCTTACAATAGGTTGTATTGTAGTATGTGATTGTGCGATTGTGACACATGTCGACGAGGCCATTATCTCGGCGGTAGGTTGTATTGGTAGCAGCACTATGTCGCGTCATAGCCATGAGGCAGTCTCGGCAGACCTCGACCGCGTGACTTATTATAATTCCAATTAACTACACATACACAGGTAGTCGTGGCAAAAACCTTTAATTCTGATTGCCGTGGTCAGGCTGGTCAGCCGCTTTGCGGCCATCCTGTTTAAAGGTAGGTATCCATCAATTATTCATCCATCAGACATTGAATTTTATCTAAATCTACATGTTAGGTCCACTTGCGTCACCCAGAGTTAGCGAGTTAACTCTGAGTTAACGTCAAAATTTGTATGGAAATGTCAAGTTAACTCGGAGTTAGTTTGCTAACCCTGAGTGACGCAAGTCCGCCTAAGAGCTAGAATGTAGAGTTCTTGGGACTTTTTTGACTTTTTTTTATCATTGTAACAAAATAACGCCTGTAGCAAACATTCTACGTCCTTTAATCAACTGAAACTCTTCTTATTTTGCTTAATGATGGTATTTTACTTTTCATTGCGTTTTAGCGCTCTACGCGAAGTGGTTGAGAGTGTGCAAATAACAGTAAACTCAATCTGCAGCGACTTGAACGTTTAGGTCAACCAGAGCATCCCGGCGAGACAAGTGAATTACTACTTAACGGGCACTGGCGTAGAATCAAAATTGAGCGGATGATAGTTAGAAGTGGACTCGTCAATCTGAATGACCTCACACTTTAGGCGGCGAATCGCTCTAATTGAAGCTCAATAAAGAAGGAGAACGCCAGTGATTCTGTCTTGTTAGTTCCGGCAATAGTTTTCGATTATAATAATGATAAATAATACACCCTCTCGCCCGATTCTCCGAAAAGGTATGGTAAGGCGCCATCCAATTATAGGCAGTTTTTGCTAAATTATATTATTATGTATCGGCTAATTTTTTGTGGCGAAGTTTGTTTTCCTATTATCACACAGTTGGTACATAGATGCATTTCTAATAAAATTATTATTGAGCATTACAGCACACAATAATTTTCTGTAGCACGTACTGTTGTATGTCCCAGCGATAATATTGTTAATCTGCCGCTAGATGGAAAATTAAATGTTAAATGTTAAAAGTTAGCTCGCATAGTCAAACAAATTCATGATATGTATCGGAATCAAATAACCACATGGTTTACAAATATCAAAATAACACAGTCTAGCTAGGCAGTAAGACCGATCCCACCCATCTATTGTTCCAGATAACTTATTATCCTATCACGCTCGATCGAAAATCAGCCCAGGCATTGTTCGGGACGTCTTCCATCAGCAAGCCTAGCCTGCCTGTATTTAGTGACGTGATCGAGTGATATTGTCCGGTATCACATTCGGTCCCTGGATGCGTCCAGGGTAGTTACTCGCAGGACAATGATGGAAACCTGCATTTCCGAGACATGCTCTCGGGTTTGTGAATTGCGTTGCACCTCTATAAATACAGTCTTAACGATAGGCCGCGCACTCACTAGGTACACTCGTGACCCTGCGACCTTAGATAGGTATACTTTGCAAAACCGAGCTGAATTAAATGAGTCGGTGCATAACCTCGCCCTACCTACCCCTGTGGAATAAGGGCGAGCTTTATGTGCTGTAATGTTGCCGGCGTGTAGTGAGTGATGTTGCCGGTGCATATAGTTCGCGTCCAGTGCGCTCCTGGCCGGCGGCCGACGCCTTGGCTCTCGCCAGTCAAACTGGTTCCACACGCAATAAACAGCGTCCACTTAATTCGTTTACCACAAAGAGTACTGCGGGTCATAGTAAACTTGTTGCGCGGCTCTAGCTCCGAGATATGTAGTCGCTACCTCGTTAGGCTTCGTGCCTAAACTGTCTATCTGTAAATGTTTCCAACATTCATATTGCAGCTGCATGCAGTTCAATGACTATACCATACTACATGCACCTATACAATACAGTCGGTACCCACCGATAGTTACTTGACATGCATATCACTTGCACTATCAATAGCGCTAGGCAATTAAACAGTGATGTGGGTTTTAAATAGTTGCAAATAAACATTCTATTGATATTTAAGACGATTTTTCGTGCCAGCAAAGGGCAGAGGTGGTGTCACACCACGGGAGTAGCACAGGGCTTTCGGTATAAAGTACTCTTAGGGGTGCTAACGACCTAATGTAAAAAAAAACCGTAGACACAAGTGCTTTTGCGATGTGGATATTGACATTGTGTAGATATGGACAAGCGTCCTTTCCTGACTGACTTCAATGAATCGGACTCAAGTAGTGACAGTGCCGTGACAATAAATTAAAACATTTTAAAAATCCATAGAGAGCAACCAAAACCGTTATCTTAAAGGCATCAAGCTGATGCCGTAAATGGCAACCGTGTCTGTACCGAGAGTGTTGCAAAACTGTAAGACCCGAACGAGGTAAACCTCTCTGACTCACAACGCCATCTGCAATCTTACTCAATTCTGGCATAAAACTACAAGAACATAAAGACCTACTAAAGTTCAAAAAGTATCCAAATAAGTAGCAAAGAGCGTTTCGGGCATTGTGGTTCTGCAGGATTCACTATCTATTCCAAATCAATGTTACGTACGGAAGTCTTTTAATCAACTGGATATAAAACGAAAAAAAGTAATCCAAGTATTAGGCCAGTCAAATTAAACTCAAAAAAAGCGTTTTGAAGAATTAATTTCCAGAAAGCTGGATATCATTTTAATACCTTCATCTGGTCCTAAATGCGTGTAATCTGAGTTTGCACCATCCCAGGAGGTGAGCTAAACTTTTGGGGGCCAAAAAACCGCGAAATTTTCGCACTTTTTTCAGATTTCTGCTTGTAGCTCGGAAACGGTACGTTGGACTGAAAATATCGTTATTGCAATATTAAAGAGGGTTAAATTTTGCGTCGAATGGTCATCTAAAACTTCAAATTTTTTTTATTTACGTGCAAATTTACATTTTGCTACTTTCAAGACCATATTTCTTTGAAACTGATTCTCCTATTGAAAAACCCATAAAATAAAAGTTGTAGCGAATAAAATTTCACGTTATATGGACACTTCAATTAAAAAAATTAGTCATCTATACCTACTTACAATAAAACTCTAGCGAAGTCAATTCTGTACATTGCATATTTTTAGAAAAACACTAGCAGGGGTAACTAAATAAACGATCCTGAATCGAAAAATCCAAAAAAAAAAAATAGTTTATGTCTGTCTGTCTGTTTGTCTGTCGTAATGAACACGATAATCGCGAATATCGCTGAATAGTTTTCAGTGAAGCTGAATGTAGTCCATTACTCAGGCGGCTTTAGGCTATACAGGGCGTCCCACGGCTATGCCACATGGAGGGAAAGTACCTTAAATATTGTAGATGGAACATTTTCCTGAAAGAAGACATTATTTTAATTTAAAAAACAATTTAAACTGTATTCATAGATATTGAAATAATTACATGGTTGAACCGGGAATCGAACCCGTTACATGAGAAAAAATTATTACCCTGTATTTTTATCATACCGATCGAAAGGCTTCATGATAAGGATATTTTTTTGCCAGATAACATAGTGTCAGAAATAAAAGGAAGACCATGAATTTTAACATTTACTTGGTAGTATGCAACAAATCGAGCCGTATTCTGAGCCGAAAGACGCGTAAAATTTTGTCCATCGCAATGCGGCTAGCTGATTATAAAGAAATAATTCAAAAATGTGTTTCATTTTCATACTTTTAATCTTTTGTTACTGTGATTTTCATTGATAAATTGAATAATGTTGTATTAAAAATGTTAAAATTCATGGTCTTCCTTTTATTTCTGACACTATGTTATTTAGCAAAAAATAATCCTTATGATGAAGCCTTTCCATCGGTATGATAAAACTACAGGGTAATAATTTTTCTCATGTAACGGGTTCCATTCCCGGTTCAACCATGTAATTATTTCAATGTCTATGAATGCAGTTTAAATTGTTTTTAAAATTAAAATAATGTCTTCTTTCAGTAAAATGTTCCATCTACAATATTCAAGGTACTTTCCCTCCATGTGGCATAGCCGTGGGACGCCCTGTATAATATCACGCACTGACTTTTGGCACTAAATAAAAATCGAAATACCTAACATGAGAAATTTTTATTGTGACTGTTATTCGGGAAAGCGAACTTAACGTCTAATTTCCCATATTAACTTTTAGCAGTGTTACTGGTCCCATTTTTGTTTAGGGTAGTGATGAGATAAAATTAATAGAAAGATAATTCGAATACTACAACTAAACAAATCAAATTGCCATACATTATTCGAAATGGATTGTTCGATTTAACGATTTTTTTTCCCTACACTATTAACATTTGTTTACCAACTTTTTCTTTTTTGTGGTATTTTTAATTTTTTTTTATTGGTAAGAGTTTCCAGCCAGTGTAATTTTTTTCGAACGATATTCCACACTCGCGCTGTGAGAATTGCTTATTTTATTGTATTTATAAATAATAATATAAAATATTTCATTCTCTAGCGAATATTATTTGCAAATTTACAGTATGAACTAACTTTTTACTTATACTTTTTATTTGTTTTTTATTGGCTGTTTGAGCTCAATCCTTGCTAAAACCCAAAAAGATGGACTGCAAAAAAAATTAACTCCCGCTTCTTTTCGGACTTTTGTAATGTTTATCATTACTTTCATTATGTGCGTGGATGACACAGAATTATAACAAAAAGAGGGAAATTCAACACGATGCACAATTATACCAGCGAGAAAAAGGAAACACTCAAACACTCTTCTGCAAACGTGGTGTTCACTGAAACGATGGCTGCAACCATGCCGAAAGAACAATTTCTGTCCAACGACAGCAACAAAGAACGGCTTATCTCCATGCTGACTGAAAAATTAGTACATCAGAGTAGCTACCACGAGTGCGAAAAAGCTGTGCCGGACGTCTGTCATGTATCCTAATACTATAATTGTAAGGTTGTTTATCCAACTTATCACTTTCAGTGACAGTGACAATAAGCAGTCGTGGTAGCTACTCAGGGGTTTGAAGTGAGGCAAGCTCTTGAGGATGCTGACACCCTCATTGTCAATACCGCCATTGAAGTGGCAGAGAACTTTGCGACGGTCATAATAATCGGAGAGGACACCGATCTATTGATCCTATTAACCGCCAAATCATCAAATTCCTCAAACATTTACGTCATGAAACCAGGAAAGGGGACCTCTGAGAACACGTTCTACTCTCCTAGGTACTTCAACTTCTCTTCTGCTGTCAAACAGAACATTTTGTTCCTACATGCAATCAGTGGGTGCGATACAACATCTGCATTCTTTCGCCAAGGAAAGTTGAAATTTGTCAAGCTCCTTGAAAATAACACGGCTTTACAGGAAGCTGTCAAGGTTTTCCACCATGCAGATACTGATCCTAAGGATCTCATTTCAGCAGGTCAACTATTCCTGGCAGCCCTAAGGCCAATGAGTCCTGCTTGGACAAAATCCGCTACGAGATATTCTCTAAATCCCTCATGAAGCACACATTCAATCTGGCCTCTCTACCCCCAACAAATGCAGCCGCCGCCCAACATATTCTGCGAGTCTACCTCCAAATCCAGGGCTGGTTAGATAGACCAAAAGATCCTCTCAGCTGGGGTTGGAGAAGGACAGACCTTGGCCTGCTCCCCATCAAGAACACCAAGGATCCAGCTCCAGCTGAAATCCTCAAGGCAGTGTCCTGCGGATGTAAGAAGGGGTGTACAGGGAAGTGCAGCTGCCGGAAAGTAGGTATGAAATGTTCTACAATTTGCCTCAACTGCCACGGCCAGTCGAATTGCTCGAATTCAGCACCGTTCGAGGAGGCTCTCATGCCGATCGCCATAGAAGCAGAAATAGTTGAGGACAGTCCCTTTGAAGATGATGCCGAAATAGAGGGCCTCGACTTGCCATCCCAGCTTGAGAGCTTCATAGATGAAGGGCCATCGACATCTAAGAAAATGCGAATTTGAATGCTGCCTTATGTTGTGCTGCCTAACTACATATTTTATCAATGTCATGTCCATTTTATATGTTTCTATTGCTTCCTAAAGTACTAATTAAAGATTACTTGCGTAAAAATGTTTTTCATTCACACTACTTCGAATCTCTACTTTTCTGATTGCGTCCTTAAAAATTTGCATTGTAATGTTCCTCACCCTCAAAATGCGTTAAATGTAGACCTCACACCTCATATTTACGGAAAATGCGCAACTTAAGGGGACTTGCAAAAAAAAAACGATTTTGAAATGATGCAAAATTTTGTCTTACAAAATGACTGAATTTGAAAGTTGACGTGTCTATATAATGTGAAATTTTATTCGCTACAACTTTTATTTTGTGGGGTTTTCAATAGGAGTATCAGTTTCCAAGAAAAATGGTCTTGAAAGTCGCAAAAATGTAAATTAGCACTTAAATAAAAAAATTACCCCGTTCACAACTTTTGATTTCAGCTATACCACTAAACCTAATTTGAAGTTTTAGATAACCATTCGACGCAAAATTTAACCCTCTTTAATATTGCAATAACGATATTTTCAGTCCAACGTACCGTTTCCGAGCTACAAGCATAAAACTGAAAAAAGTGCGAAAATTTTGCGGTTTTTTGGCCCCCAAAAGTTAAGCTCACCTCCTGGGACGGTGCAAACTCAGATTACACGCATTTAGGACCAAATGAAGGTATTAAAATTATATCCAGCTTTCTGGAAATTAATTCCTGGATTTTTTTTAATTTGACTGGCCTAGTATGTCGATTCTTAGGTTTTACTGTAACGTTGAAACTTAGATATGATTCGAGGAACGAACAGGCTAGGGAACTAATTTGTAAGCCCTAAAATCCTCCGGCGTCACGATGATGATCACCCAAAAAGTGGAAATAAAATAATACCAAAACGGTCGCCAATCGTAATCGTAAGCAATGGTCTGGTCTCCAAGTGGTCTTCTGTGTGCGTGCGTGTACCTATTTATTTTTATTTAGCATCGTGTGTGAGAGCGGACGTGTCATCTCGACGCCTTCCTTTTGTAGTTTTATGCGTCGTCTGCCGGCGGCGGCGGCGACGGCGATACGAATCGGAAATGATACCAAAGGCATTTCTTTGAACAATCTTTACAGTAATCAGTTCTAGCAAATAAACAGTAGCTTATTTACTAGAACTGATTAAGTACCTGAGACTATTACATGCAACGTCTTATATAACCAATTAGTTTAAAGTTACTTTGCATTTGTTCTTTGTTGTGTGACTCATAAAGCTCTTTATCTGGCCAGAGGGATAAACAAGAAATCCACTCAGTTGATAACAAACATTAAGGCCAAAGCGCAATTTTCAAGTTGTTAATAAAATAAAATACTTCTTTTCTGTTCAGGCAAGGAAATTCCTTTTTAACAGCGAACTCATTATGGAGATTCGTTATGGAGAAGTGTACTTTTTGGAAAAGTAAAAAGTTAAGTACATTGCTGGATTGGATGGATTTTGTTTGAATGTGCATTACCTACCGACCGCGGCCTTATCTAAAGTAAATCCGCATAATTTTATTTGACCTGTTAATTTATCCCTTGCTTGGCCTTAAGTGATACACAAGGAGTCAGACTTTATCGCTCGAACTAGACGGGTCCGATAACATTTAATTGTATACCTAAAATAATGGCAGCACTTTATACAAGGTGTTACAAAATTACCTAACTCTTTTTACCTACCGGTCAACAGGATGTCAACTCTGTAAAAAAAAGTTGAAAAAATAGATTTAAATTTTATAACTTCAAAATTGATAAATTTTCATAACTTTTTTGTTCTTGTCATTAGCTCAAATTTAAAATATCTTTTTGCGTGTTTGTGCATTAACATAGCTTTTGAGTTGTTAAAACATTGTGAAAGTCAATGAAAACAATATTTAAAAAATACTTTTCTCACGCCACATCGTTCACATTTTATTAATTTAAAAATTAACGGAACATCATAGAGCAAAATAAATATTTAGGTTGTGATCCCTATCACCGGGTGCTATTACCCTGTAAAAAGATTAAGGTACTTTTGTAACACCTTGTATAGTGATTCTTTAGCTTTGGTCTATTCTGTGACTTGAATACCTAATATTATTGGTTCTAACACTTATAGTTTAGTTAAAAGTTATATAAAGGACCATTCCAAGTCAATGACGCTATTTTGTCATTAAAATGTTTCGTCGAATTTAAAAGATCTTACCACTAATAACTTCGGTTTCGGCGCCATATACAGTGGATAGGAATTTCATTCACTCTCTATATGTACAATGAATGAACGCAGACTGTTGCAAAATAGAAAGTACTTTTACTTTTAAAACACCTTGTCATAATAATCAGTCGCGTAGGTGTCCCGTGCATTGATTACGTATCTTGCAATTAGCATGTCGAAAGCAATTCTCGCTGTCAAACTAACGCCACAGTTAGGTAACAATATTTTCCCGATCGCGTTCATTCTGAGCCAAGAAAACTAAACACAGCAGATTAGGAACTTTGCAGAGCGGTAAGCTTTTTTTACGTAATAACCCAGCCTATCGCCAGACTTTCCCCATAGCAGCGTAATTCAATCAGAGGGCCCGTATCCGCTCTGACTTGACTGACTCCCCCTTGCATCAATAAGACCACCAGCATTTCACTATTGTACAGAAACACCGGGTGGCTCGGTGCTCTGGCAGCAAACCGCTTATACGTACATACGACTTAAATAAGAAGTTGCCTATATTTTTTTTAAACAGTCACGTCACTTTTAATTGTTTATAGTTTATATATAACCCTATAAAAGGTATTGTTTTACGGCCTACATATCTATCGTGTAACCCGTTGAACATTTAGCCCCAGCCCTGTTTATCGTCCTTGCTTGATTTCGCCGTACATGGATAAGTGTGTGGTGTTGAGTAGTCGTTAATTAAGATGTAATGAAACAAGGTTTAATTAAAAACGCGTCAATTTTAAGAACTGCCTTTGCTTTACCTTCTACTTCTACCTGACTGAGCGAGCTTATTTGTAATAACTTTCATAGAAAATTACAAACAGCTTTTTATTAGTTAACCAATTAACAAGTCCCTTCGATTTTAGGCTTTCTAATCAGTGACCACCTAATGATTGGCTACGTGCAACTCTCTGCTGACGTTTCCATTATTGTTCTGTGCCACAGGGGCTGCAAATCTCGGAGGGAGATGTGCCAGAGGAGACTACAGACATCAGCGTCACGGGCGGGGACACCATTATGTTTGGACCAAATTCGCTCTCCGGGTAAGTAATGCCGATCAGTTGCAAAGGGTTGATGAAAAAGATGTTATTGAATTTTACGCAAAACAGAATCAAGAGTAGAATCGATTTGAAGAAAATAAAGCCGGCCAAGTGGGAGTCACACTCGGATTCAAATAAGGATTTCGGCTGTTGTTTCCTACTTGTGCCCTTTACTTTACTTTTTGTCCTATTTCATGTCAACGGGAAGGTTTGGATTAATGAATTTGCAAGTACTTCCAAGGCTCTGTAGACTTTCAACTTGATACTCGTTATCGTTCTTGAGAAGGGGGGCCTTGACAGACGTAGAACAAGGGTCCTTTCAAAAAAGTTTTGTTGTAACAGGCTCACCGACGGACGCTACCTCCAGGTGATCGGCTCCCATATCGTCCTCATCAAGAAGTATGCGGCGACGAACCTCAACATAGTCAGCCTGTTCTTGGATGTGAAAGATTGCGACACCTTCCGCATTGAAGAAAAGGCCTTCAGCAACATTAAAGGTAACAATCACCAACTTATTTATTTTATTAGACCCTCTGATTTATTTGAAAGGGTGATAGAACTGTGTACCTTTTAACTAGTAGCTGCACCGTATGTAAAGTGTTGTGTTCTTCAAGATGGCAAAACTTGCCCATTTAAAAATCTTAGGCCGCTATACCGTCTTAGGTCAGGGACACAGATATACATAGACATAGCGGTCAGAGTCAGCGAAGAATCAATGATGGTATCTTACGCAGCTGAGCGATTTGCATTACAAAAACTTGTTCTTCTACTGTGCGATTGTTACGAGTAGTTAGTAACTTACAATGATTATTTATGGTAACTGGCTGGCGTGTATGCTGTGCGATCACAAACCAAGGACATTACCCGATTTTAAGAACAGATGATTACGTTTATAGCCTGAGCAACGAAGGCCAAAAAAGGCTGAATAGAAAAAGTAATTCGTGTAAAGCCAAATTTTGGCACAGTTGTAGAGGAAAGTGTCCTTAACAACATACTAAAAGTACTGATGGGTAGGGGGTGAGCTAAGGGGGGAGGGGGGTATAAAGGTCGCTTTTTTCAGTTTTTCGTGAATAACTCGAAAACTGCAGCCTATAGCAAAAAATTACCAATTACTGAATTAATCTACATAAAATTCTCTACAAAATGGGTTAGTAACATTTTTCACTGGATCGATATAATAAGGAAAAATGGCGGGGAAATGATATATTTTGTCGCTTTGGTATAGGCACGATTTGTAGCGAAAGTGCGACATCGCCCTGGTGTCGTGGGTTTTGGCACTACGCAGCTGATTTGGGTGTCAAAAGACGCGTCTTGACAAGGGCTACAAAATAAAAATTTACTTAAAAAAAAGTAAAAAACTTTTTGTTTTTAATAGAAAAAATTAGAAAAATGCTTTTTTTTCGCCCGGTTTTGATGAGAAAAAAAATCATATCTCAAAAATGAAACAAGATATCGAAAAAATATAAAACTCCCCTAATAGATATGATTTTGGACTATATAAAAAAAGAATTAGAGGTGATGAACACTGATGAATTATTCAGAAGTTGTACCTTCATGACGCGGAGTTGAGTGCGTGAGCGCGGTAGGGACGGTGCATTTGACCTAAATACTTACAGATACAACAATGATTCGGAAAATCTCTACCACCTACCTGATGAGGTTGGACTAGAGGAGACGATGGTCCTAAAATCAGTGACCACCAACGACTCTGTGGCACCTGACTCCATTCTCAATACCATATTTAGAGCTTTCCGCGCGTAAACTCCGCGTCGTGAAGGTACAACTTCTGAATAATTCATGAGTGTTACGCACCTCCAATTTTTTTTTTATATAGTTCAAAATCATAACTATTAGACGATTTTTTAATTTTTTCGATATCTTGTTTCGTTTTTGAGATATGATTTTTTTTCTCGCCAAAACCGGGCGAAAAACAACAGCATTTTTCTAATTTTTTCGATTAAAAACATAAAGTTTTTGACTTTTTTTTAAACTTTTTTTTTTTATATTTGTAGCCCTTGTCAAATCGCTTTTTTTGACACCCCAATCAGCTGCGTAGTGCCAAAACCCACGACACCAGGGCGATGTCGCAATTTCGCTAAAAATCGTGCCTATACCAAAGCGACAAATATAATTTCCCAGCCATTTTTCCTTATTGTATCAATCCAGTGAAAAATGTTTTAACCCATTTTGAAGAGAATTTTATGAAGATTAATTCAGTAATTGGTATTTTTTTGCTATAGGCTGCAGTTTTCGAGTTATTCACGAAAAACTAAAAAAGGGACCTTTACACCCCCCTCCCCCCCTTAGCTCCCCCCCTACCCATCAGTACTTTTAGTATGTTGTTCAGGACACGTTCCTCTACAACTGTGCCAAAATTTGGCTTTACACGAATTATTTTTCCTATTTTTCTTTCGTTTCCTGGGCTATTACGTATTTATGTGCCTATGCATTATGTGTAATTTTGTATGTATTCTTCAATAACAATTTAACTATAATTATATTTTTCAAGGACTTTGAAAGCAAATCGGTTAAAGAAGGGAAATAAGGTTAGATCAAAATGTAATTTACCTAAACGATTCTTTTCTTATTAGCACCCGGGTATATTTTTTTAAATAGTACAAGTCTAGTCAGTCGAGCAGGTGGATATTAAAAATTCTGATAGCGCCCGCATGACTTGGCCTATGATACCCATACGGATCGTCGAAAGGTCCCGCGGTACACCTATTTTTTTAATAATGAATTATAGCCCAGTAGTCGGCAAGTACTTTCAACCTTATAAAACCTTTAGAATAGAATAGAATAGAAAGCGTTTATTTTACTGACCATAAATTACAACTTATAGAACTAATACATGTACTTAGAATTAGGTAGAAACTCACTTAAAAATACTATACAGATGGGACTACCTACACATACATAACTAACCTAACCCATCGTACCTATACCTACCCAATTTCCACTGTGCGCAGTGGTCAGTAACAAGGGCTCTGACTCAGAGTGTGCTATGAGACGGGTAGGTAGGTACCCGTGCTCATAGCGCTGGTATTCAGCCAGAGCCCATCCACTAGTCTAACTTTATTAACCTTTTTTTTTTCATTAAAAGGGCATACTATCCTCCATTAAATACTAGTTCGAAGTTATGCGAACCGTTATCGAAATATTTCGATATAACTGAAAAAAGTCCGAAAAAATGCAGCTTCCCTCAAGTTTTCACAAGTTCAATTTGTTCGGAAAATTGGGTTTAGTTTGTACTATGTAGAGATAGAAACAACATCCCAAAGTTTTATTGAGTTCGGATTTTTTCAAGGTAGTAACTTACCGATGAAAGTCACTGACGACTCCTACGATCCCGACGCCGCCGGCTACCCCCTAGAAAATATTGACGCGTGATATCTTTACAAAGTACACTTAATTAAGTCTCAACGTCAACCGTCATACACGTAACACCCATGCTTTTATCCAGTCGACGCATTGAAGGGATATCAAGTGTAGGTACAGGCTTTTAACTCTAGGTGACAGGATAGACTACTAAGGCCCTTGTTTACTTGATAAATACAAGATCACAAGTAGGTACATTAGCGTTGTTGTTAGATTAACACCTTGTGACGTGTTTTGAGCTCCAATAGACTTCAGCTTTAGCGAAAGCTTTCAAAGCTATTTGTATCAAAGTGACACGTGCAATGTGCATGCGTCATTGTACATGTTATAGGCATCTCAAATTAAATTATTCTCATAACCCAGTGTACGAACAACGACCACCTTGACACTATATTCTTATCGAGTGGTGTTTTAGCACGTTTATTGCTTTGGTCTAAATACTTTCAGTACCAACCAAACTGGTAACGCTCTTTCTCTGTGTATTATATTTCAATACTTTAGTATCTGACTGTACGATTCAGGTTCAATATTTTGAGAGGGTCCGAGATGTCGCCTCAAAAATATTAAAAATACAAAGCGACATTTCGGACAAAATGTCCGAAAATATTTTGTCCGAGATGTCTCCTACTCGATTTTTTATCTAAAAGTGTGGTGTTGTACCATTTAGAAATCATGACTAAATGCGCCAACCTTTCACGAAAATTTGGTTACGAACGTGGCTGAAGGGTATTTTTTCAAACTAAGACTCCAGCAAACTTTTTTTTTTTTAGTCAACTGTGGAGTTTATTGATTGATTTGTCAATGAGGTTTGATAGCATGGTTATTGGGGATTCTGTGAAAAAAAAATGCTTTATAATTTCTCAACGCACTTAGTATACCTAGGTCTGAAGTCTTTTAAGTCTTTTAGTCTTTTAAGTCTTTTAGATTTTTTGATCTCTGGAAATGCTCTATCAAGTAGATCTACACTCAACAATTTAAAAGATATCCAGAGAATGAAGAATCGGCTCCTAGTAACCAATGCTTGTGATTTTTTTTACATATCGATCTCAGGCGAGCGTAAGTCAGAAATTACTTTGTTATAGGTACCACGACAGCACGTCGACCCTTACACGCTAGCACTCTACTCGGTTGCGTTACGGCGACTTTACAACAGTCTGACGTGCTGACGTGTGTACCTTACAGTAAATTGTTGTATTTATTAGTTACATTTTATCGTCCGACTGACGCGGGAAGACACGGGTTGAGCTCAGAACCTGTTTGTGGCCGCAGCCTCTTCTCACTTTATTTTTATGTCTTACCAATATTGATTGCGGACCTTGGGACACCGTGAATGGGATTCTATCTATACATTTATAAATACTGTTTATAAATGTATAATACCAGTTTGGCAATTATTTACCCATTTGACCTTTACACAAAGAATAAAAATTTATCTTTCTTTACAGGCACTTAAAAGGTTAAACATCTTTAAGGTCAGCTAACTCGAAGTCAAATCTATACATAAAGCTTTCCTTCAAGCTGAGTTAAGCTGTTAACAAAATAAGAGCGGCAGACAGCGATTTTTTTTCCGTTCGCTGGGTTCCAATAATTTTATTGATATTTACCTACTTTATTTGAGATCGAGGAGACATCTCGAGCGCGACTAGGCTATCGCAAGCAGCGCGTCCGCAGATTGTTTCTAATAATAAGCGTTTCCCCGAGTCGGCATTCTTGTTTTACAGGATAATGACTCATAGGGCGAGCACACCGTACTACAAACGGCGGTGAATTTAGACAACAGTGCCGTATTCTTGGCTATGTTTATCAACCGTATGAGAACGATGACCAATGTTAACGCTACACTTTTTGGAATGGTATGAGCGGACAATGACTCAAGTGTGTTATTTTATTATATGTATGTAGGAACCTATATCCCGAATGATTGGGATTTTACAAACCCTATGACTTTACTTGTCCGTCGATAGACTGCTTAACGACTTTCGATTGAATTTAAACTTGGCGTACACGTGCGGATCTTTAACCAGGCAAAATTGTGAAACAAAAATCACTTTTTAGGGTTCCCTACACGAAGGGTGTCATACGGGACCCTATTACTCTGCCTACTTACACAGCCTGTCTGTCCTAACTTTAAAGGGCTGGGCTGATCTTCGGAACCGTAATCGGTAGACAGTTGAAATTTTCACAGATTATGTGTTATTATGGCGGATTATTCAACAAATAATGAAAAATAAAAAATAAGGGGGTCCCCATACTCCCTATACAACAAACATGTTTTTATACTTTTTGCTCTATCGCAAAAAACGGTAATAGATACAAACATCAAACTTTGTATGATTATAGGGCTTATTTTACAGTATAACAAAAAATAATAAGAAACGGTCAAGCGCGAGTCGGACTCACGCACCAAGGGTAGTGATTTGGCAAGCGAGACAAGAAAAGACAATTTTGATAACGAGACTGTCTTGACGGCATCAAGACTTTTGCTAATGGCCAAGATGCTTGAAAGTATCGTCTTGAACCGAATCACTAACCAAGGGTCCGTACACCCAGATAAAAAAAAAATATGACTCACGGAACTCTCAGTGCGCGAGTCCAACTCGCACTTGGCCAGTTGTTTATGTATACCTATACTCTTCTTGTCCCACTTCTTTGCAAAGACCACCTCTTTTGGTCACCACTTATACAGGGTGTCCCAAAAAATAGTCTCAAGCGGAAGTCCAGAGATAGAGCACCCCTAGGTGTACCTAGAGCATTCGATCCCGGGATCCCGGATCCCGGGATCCCGGGATCCCGGACCTTTTTCAGTCCCGAAAATTTCGGGGTTGAAATCGTCAAATCCCGGGATTTTCGGGATTAGTAAGAAGGGATGAAATATATTTTAAATAACAACGAAACGCACTCGCTTCTCTTGACAATGACAATGTCAGAATAAAGTGTCATTTATTGTTATCTTTAGAACATAATTTTCGGGTTCAGAGTTACTCGAGTTTGGTAAAATCGGGCCTTAGTTGCTTTACTTTCACTAATGAAAGAAATAAGTGTTAAGTGTTTTATTTAGTAAGGGTTTTATTTACATTTCAAAGATTTATGTTGAATTTTATTACTTTGTTATAGTGATAGATAATAAATGTCCATGACCAAAGTGATATTTAAGTGTTCATTGCTTTATTTCGAGATTGAGATTTAAGTATAACTTGATTTAAATATTTATAATAAGTTGAAAAAATTCACTCGAGACAGGACTTGAACCCGTAATTTGATTATTATGTAGTATGTAGTGATGATAGATCTCTATGACCAAAGTCTGAGTACAAAATATGCTTTGTTAATGAAACTTGATCTGTAATAATTTTAGAGTCGATTTATTTCGTTTTAGAATTTAGTTTTTTGTTTGTGTGAGATTAATTATTTTATAATCCTTGATCTCCATCGTCTGTTTTCTTTAATACAGTTGATTTATTTAGTTTAAGGAAGTGTTTTTAGTTTGTCTAAGACATTTATTTGGTAGTTCATTTGATTACTAATCAATAAAAGACTGAATTCCTATAAAAAATATATTTTTTCTAGCTTTTAAAAATCATTGTCAATCCCGGGATAATCCCGGGATCCCGGGATTCTGTTTAAAAAATCCCGAAATCCCGGGATTGGCGAAAGGGTCCGGGATCGAATGCTCTAGGTGTACCCGAATCACCCCCATGTATGTTCAGCGATTTTTTGACGTTAAGACGACGTGCGTCTCACAACTAGCGCCGCCAATGGAAAAAAAATCATATCTTTTTTTTGGATGTGTTTTTAGCAAAAAACGCTCCTGCGATTCCTCAACGCGAGGCTTAACTATTTTTAGGACCTAAGGTTTGGATTCCAGATCCTAGAACTTAAGAATGCAATCGATTCTCGCCAAAAGTGGCCACTTTTGGCGAGAATCGATTGCATTCGTAGGAAACCTAATCCTGGAATCCAAACCTTAGGTCCTAAAAATAGTTAAGTCTCGCGTTGAGGAATCGCAGGAGCGTTTTTTGCTAAAAACGCATCCAAAAAAAAGATATGATTTTTTTTCCATTGGCGGCGCTAGTTGTGAGACGTACGTCGTCTTAAGAAGTTATGATGCTTTTAAGGTTTTTTTGGGAACAATTCGGTACGCAAAGTTTTTTGTTCGAAAGTCCGTTATTGGCTTAATCTTATCTTTAGACAATATTGAGAAACTAATTTCAATATTTTTTATTTTGGTTCAGTAGTTTGGATTTTAAGACGTTTCAAAGATACGATTTTATGACCTTCACGCGACGGTCTGCATACTGTTGGCGGTCATAAGAACAAAACATTTTAGCGCATAAAAACAAAACTACTGGACCAAAATAAAAAAAAATATTTAAATTAGTTTCTCAATATTGTCTAAAGATAAGTTTAAGCCAATAAAGGACTTTCGAACAAAAAACTTTGCGTACCGAATTACCTAGCATTGGTGTTTATTTTTTTACTTTTTTTTTGGGACACCCTGTATATTCTTTTAATACTTGTATGCTCGTATTTTTGTTTGCATGCCGTAAGTGTCGTATAAGACTTAGTTCGTTGAAACGCAACAATTGTTTGACTTTTCCAGGACCTCTGTCGGTAACCGTAGAGAACTGCGAGAAGGTGTTTATCGAGGGAGAGGCATTCTCCTGGCTGCTGTCGGTGGTGATCAAGAACGTGGGCGAGCTGGTGCTGAGCCCCGGCACCTTCGTGCTTGACCCCACAGCCGCCAACATCGGTCAGCACGGCCCCGGCCTCATAGTACGTACCTACTCACTTTTTCACTTTTTTTTTCACTTTTTTTCACTTTTTCTTTATTTGTTTTAAGGCAAATAAAGTTCGTCGCGAAAGCTAATGCGACTGCAAACTATATTTTAAAAAACAGTGTTTAGGTTAACTCGTGGCAAGGCTCGTTTCACGTAAATGTTTTAGTCGTAGTACCTAACCTACAATCTTCATGTTTGCATTAGTATACATGTCTCCCAGCTGCCGCATTATTATTGAGATTTTTATTATATTTTAATTAATTTAAAATTACTTTATTTCGTCTATTATTGAACGAGCGAGCGAAGCGAGCGAAGTTCTCAGAGTCTACTGGAACAATCCGGCGTTTGTATGTATGTATGTATGTATGAATGTTCGTTCGACGATAACTTGAGTAAATTTAGTCGGATCGTCATGAAATTTGGTAGGCAGGTACCTAAATGAGACCAAGAGAATTTTTAAGTTCGAACATGAGCCAAATCGGTCGAGGGGTTGCTGAGATATGGGGTCGCGAGTTCATAGTTCGGGGCGAACCACTAGTGTATTGTAACTTAAAGCGAATTATCTTCATGTACCTAGTAACTTTGCTAAGCGCAAATATTTTCCAACAAAATCCCCTCACAAATCGACAGTCGAAACCGATAAATTTACTCGAAAATAGCCCTCATTGAAATGAAATTGATTTGTTTTTTATTTAAAAACGGGAATATTTACAGTGTTTTTTTTTAAAATACAGAGGCTGGTCTACGTTTATAATAAAAAATATTGCGAATTGCAATTTTTTTTTTCTGCAAGGCGAGTAGATTGTCTGACTGCGTTAAATTGTCAAGTCAATACAACCATTACCTTTACCTTACATTACCATAGTTTATAAAGGGTATGATTTAAACGGCCGGCAGTATATTCAGGTTTTGGTTGGCTCTAAAATGTTTTTGGTTGGCAAAAATAGCTAATTGAGCGGCAACTAGTGGCCAGCAAGAATTTAAAAAATGGTCAGCAAGTAATGTCATATTGGGCAGCTCCAAAATTGGTTGTATAGCTAATTAAGTATATGTTCAGCCATAAATGTAATTGAAAGGCAAATTGTGAGCTACATTTAATTCAGTTTTGGCAAGCTGTAAAACTATTTTTGGTTGGCGAACTAACATTGTTCTTATAGCAACAAAATAAATGTACGCAACTTCTGTGCTGCATTAAGTAATTGAAAATCATTTAAATAATTAAAGATTACCTACCTTACCTACGGTTATTTTATTTGGTTAACCAGGTAAATAAAAATATTATGAATTGTATATTTAAATCAAAATGCTGTAATTACGAAAAAATGAGCATTAGGCAGGAACTAGATATCATGAACTGATAATAAAAAAATAGTTACTTACGACTATTAAATTTGGCAATAACGATAGAAAATATAGATAAAAAATCTAAGGTGCCAAATTAAAAAAAACTTGGTTATTTCTTGTTTCCATCTTCTCTTTCGTGACTATAGGTTCAAAGATCAAGTACCTTCAGTTTTCACTGCCAAAAATCTGTGTCATATTACGTTAATCTTAATTCATCGAATGACAACGCCCACACGCTATTGGCTGCTCGTGTAACCCGCTTTTCCAGTAAAATCGCACATCAACTAAACGTAATGAAGCTCATTTTAATTTATTTGCTAACCAATACTTTAATTTGCAGACCCATCAATATTATTGCTTACAGATATTATTTTTGAGCTAACCAATTGTATAATCTTGCCGACCAATTAATTATTCTGCATATCGTTTATT
This sequence comes from Zelleria hepariella, assembly GCA_949319315.1. Lineage (NCBI taxonomy): Eukaryota > Metazoa > Arthropoda > Insecta > Lepidoptera > Yponomeutidae > Zelleria > Zelleria hepariella. The sequence continues at coordinate 20,810,617 of OX439379.1, forward strand.
TATTTCGCAAACAAATTAATTATTAAGCTGACACAAAATGTTATTTCGTGCTGTCAATATTATATTTTTTTGCTAACCACTTATTGCGAATCATTTTGATTCTATTGCTGGCAAAAAAATTGTTCGCTGCTCAAATGAAATAAAAGCTGAAATTTCTTGCTGACCAAATAGTTATATTGCAGCCTGAAAATTTACTTCAGTTTATAAATACAACCTTACATCGAAGCTGACTAAAGTTCTTGCATAGATCATCTCATTGCTAAACCGTATACGTATCATGTCACACAACATTAACTTTAATAATAAAGAAATCGCAGTAAGGAACCATAGACTTGGCACGACTTTGTCTAGATTTCATTACTTTTTAGAGATAAACAAGCAGCTCCATCGAGACATGGCTAGTTTTTTAGAGAATGTTTTTGGTGGGATTTTTTAACCGTATTGTATTCGTCAACTCGTCGCTTCCAAATGAATATGTAAGAAATAATGTATGTCGCTTGAGCTACAATTTCTTGAGCGTTTAAATTTTGTCCCAACCTGTTGACGATATATCGATACGTTCAAGTGAAATAAATTAATTTCCATGAATGTATTAATTTGGTCGCGACGAGGGGATGAATTCCCGTTCTCCTCTTAGCTAATACCGAAACGGTAATAGCTGTTGGATTTCAGATTCTACTACTAACAAAAAATATAGCACTTTAATTGCTTCATGGGAATGCGTAAGACTTGGAAATGTTCTTTAATTTGCGATGATAATATTTTCCATTTTTATTTCAGATCGAATTGACCAACGTGACGGTGCCTGAGTTAACGAGCCAGACCTTCGGCTCTTCAGCCGCATCTATAACCCTGAAACACGTGGTGGTGCACGAGATCCGGCCTGACGCCTTCTCGGCCAACACCTACAACCGCTTCGAAGCTTACAACTGCAGCTTCGACCACATTCATGGAGAAGCCTTTGCAAAGAAGACTCTCATCCATTCTTTCAAACTGCAAGGATGTAAAATAACCACATTCGGATCCGGAGGGCTACATTCTGCTGTCGCAATCATGAACATAACTGATTCAATGTAAGCATACCAAATTTATAAGCAAATTCCCAAAGACAAAGAAAAAGATCCTTTTGCAAATGAAGTTTCAGGCTAAATAAGTTACTGTATATTTAGACATTCAACAAAAATATTTTCTGTTTGATTAACCTAAGCAACAAACTATTCTTTCAGATTCGGCACCATCGAGACTGGAGCAATTAACACCACTGCCGCAAACTTCCACATTGAAGACAGCAAATTCATACATGTCGAGGAGAGAGGCTTTGTATTAGCTTCATGGTATTCGATCTTCTTACGGCGGAACACGTTCGACTTCCTGGCACCCAATGCCATCGTATCAGTAGGCTTCAATAGAATGCACGAGCTGGTTTTTGCTGAAAATGATATCGAAACCGTGTCAGAAAACAGCCTTGGATTCATTGGGGAAGCGTACGCTATAGTTCCGGGCAATGTTGTCTACTCGAAGAACTATTTCGGTCAAGCATGCAACTGTAACATCTCTAGTTGGTTAGCAGAGTCAGTGGGTTCGGAGTCCGGAGCCCCTTTCCACAGTCAGACCTACTGCACGGTGGACGAGTTTTTCGCCAGGTGCTTTAATGTGCCAGAGCAGAACATGCTTGTTACCAAGTTTCTCCACAACGTGTGCAACGCCGACAGCAGCATCAAGTGTGAACCATTTCAAACTAAATCGGAATGGGGGGTCACTGAAATTAAAAATCCTCGGTTCCCTCACAAAAAGGATATTGAAAGCCTAAGCGACCGAAATAAAAAAGTCATCGGTATTGTCATCGTGACCGTATTGGGATGTGTAATCTTTGTTATGTTCATTAGCCTCATAAGATGGATGAATCGAAAAGGTTATTGCGCTGTAATAAAGAATTTCCTTATATCTTCACAGTCTTCTTGCGGCAGTATTTGCGACCGAATTTGCTCTTGTGGCAATAACCGTGGCGTCGATAATGCCGGATCTATAAATCATCTTTCCATCCATGAGTACTCTGAAAGACGCCGACTCAACGAACCACGATTTGAAATGACACAAGAAACTGCTATACCCAATGTTTACTACGAAGAAAACGTTCAAATAGAAGATAAAACTACACAGACTTTACCTGAAGAACTAACAAAAGAGTTGTTAGAAAATCTAAAAAATAGACTTGATGACCCCGACAACTATAAGGAGGCCCGGGAAATGATAGAGCATCTATACGAACTTATTAAAGTCGAAGAAGGTTGCCATCACAATACCCCGGTCCATAATAATTTAGAAGAAAATATATACGAATTGCCTATCATAAATACCATGCCACGAATCGGGAAAAATCAGAAAACAATGATAAGCGTTGGCACTAAATCACCATCGCTGGAGAAGTTAATGCCGTTATCACCATATAATAGAACTACTGCTCTTGTGCACGAGTATTTCGAGCCAAAAGACTTCGCCGTCCACCTTTACGCCGAGATAACAAACAGCGACCGCGACCTTAACAAGGCCGGCAAGCGTCAAGCGTCCTCTCGTGCCATACCCGACGTGGTGGCTCGCGGCCCTTACCTCGACGCAATGCGTAATCGTGACAAATACTCATCATCACCAAGCACTTCAACATTTTCTAGTCCCTCTCCGCCGTCCGCCATACAAAATGGGTCCACAAGTCCATCGCAAGCCTCGAGTCCAGAGCACCTTTCTACAATCAAATCCAACAAGTCAACTGTTTCGAACGGCTCTGTCAACATGATGAACCGGCCCCTGCCGGAGAAGCCGACCTTCGACCCTGGAGAGGGTTCCTCCACCAAGTGCTAAAGGAGAGATGCACGGCGGCATCACCTGGACTACAACCAGCTCCGATACTGGTGATTTAACGACTATTTTTTGGTATGGTCGATCTATACGAATGGTATCAAAATTGCCTCGAGAGTTGTACTTTGCTGTGATATTAAAACGGTTATGTCTGTAGGTATTGTAATTATGCTATTGAGCTGAGTGTATTGCGGTGTTATACGTCACGTAACGTGGCGTTGCGACGCGTAGGAAATGTTTATTTTGTAATAATTTGTAAATATCTTAACATACATACATTTTATTTATTAAGGCTCCTGATTAAAAAATTGTGCCAGATTATTTTAGATAATAATGATGTGCTTCTGTCTATATGTATGTAGTGTATACCTACCGCACACAACAGCTTGGAATTTTGTTATTAAGACAAAGTTTATGTTTATTTAGGAAATCAACAGCTTAAATACGTATGTATAAAAAAATATTCTATTCTGTAGTGTTGCTTTAGATCTTTGATTTTCCTGAAGCTCTAATTAACCCGTATTATGGAAACATACAAAGTTTTATATTATACGCGCCCGCGACTTCGTCCGCGCAGACTTAAATAAGAAGTTGCCTACATCTTTCACCATTATCAAATTAGCATGAATAGAGTCATGGGTGTGTAAGCTAACCCTAGTCCGAATGTAATCCAAATCCGTCGAGCAGTTTCAGCGAGGACGCGTGTGTGTTGGTGACAAATTAGACAAATTTCAAGTAAATCTTGTCTTATCGTGTGTACGTAACTATTGCTTTCTTTTGAGCCCTGCTGCCGCAAGTCATTAAATAAGAATAGCCTTCCTTATAAGTGTTCTTCCACAGTCGGATTAAAATTTAATGTCAAAGGTGTAAAAAAAGCTTACGAAGTTGCGGGCACAGCTATTACCTGAGTAATATTTGTATGAATATCACTTGATTGGTGTTTAAAATTTTAAATTGGTCAATAGATTTTTAGGGTATGATTTTAGCAATCACCAAATAAATAAGTATTCCATTACCAAATTCATCACATTTGTCTCTAAAATAATAGATCTGTCACTCAAATCGAATTGTTTGATGCACGACTTTTGCACCACCTGTATACTGCTCAACTGCAGATCGAGTACCTAATACATAACTTGATGGCTAAGTGTTAAATTTGTTTTATAATGAGAATCAATTAATTGATGTGCTAGATAACCGCTAATAAAAAAATATTTAGACGTTCTATCTTACAGCTTAAAATAACAAAATGCTAGATAGCCCCGAAAATAATGTATACATCAATCTAAGGTTGTTCTAAACGGAAATCTAAAATAATACATACCACCAGATGGAACATGCATGTAATAAAAATAACTTTTTGTCTGAACCCAAAGGTTGTGTCCACTTCTGTCCATTTTCTGACAGTGACGTCCTCTAATTTAATACATTTTATTGTTACTATATTACCTAGATATAAGAATTTTACACTTTATTGGATCAGTGTTCTCGTAGTATAGTTAAAAAACTGATTTAGAACATACAAAATCAAAATTAAATTGATCTAAAAGTTCGCTAGTTTGGAGATGACCAAACTTACACGTTGTTACGCACGACTTCATTAATTGTTACGAATTTATGAACGAAAAGTGTAATAAAAATTACTGTTTGGTCCGTCGCTAAGAAAAGCGAATGATAAGTACATTATGTATCATAATTCATAATAATACAAAGATCTAGATCAGAACAAAGTATTTAATAAATTATTTACAACGGATTCCAAAGAATGTTATATCTTACAAAATCTTAGTAAGGTTTAAGTACTTATATAAAAATTCTATAGTATGTAACATTTTGGTGTTATAATTATATCTTCCAGTAAGTAGTGGTTTAGCAAAACTTGTGCCCAATCCGATGATGGCACTCAAAGAAGAAGAAGTCTCTACTTACCTCTAACTGACGAAAACTCTATATAAAAGACGACTAGGCAATCATATTATATGGGTGTATAACTGTTCAATGTCCATGATATTCCACTATGTATATGCAATAAAATAAATGTTGAATGCGTCACATTGTCATCTCTTTCCCCAAACTACCTAATCCCTGACATGAACAGCATACTGTCGAGAAAAGCACAAAGACTGCCGGCAAAAACGGGCATGTCGGGTCAAGCTTATAGAATAGGAATTTTAGAATGAATTTGGCCAAAGAAGGTAATTTTTTGAAAAGCAGCCTGAATTTTTGCATACGTATTAAGAATAGGATCTGTCATCATACGTCAAAACTCCCCACAGCTCCCCGCTTGCGTCTTAAGTAAAGGTTGTAAGGAGTAAATTTTTCAAGCAGTTATTTTTTGTTGCTAGACCACATTTTTTTCCGAAAAATTTTATGCCTGTAGGTACACCTCATCTCAGCTATTGTTTGCATTGAAAACACCTATGGGGTGTTAGCCTAGGTCATCTCATTTCCCACTTATATTATAAATGCGAAAGTTTGTGAATGAGTGTGTTTGTTGCTCTTTCACGCTGAAACGGCCGGACGGATTTGGCTGTTTGGAATGGAGATACCTTAGATACCAGAATAACACATAGAGCTAAGTAAAACACGTATCCTTTTTCTGTAGTCCACGCGGACGAAGTCGCGGGCAAAAGCTAGTTTTAGATGAAAAGGTCATATACACTTATACAGGGTGGTAAAATTATCCGCCGTTCCAAAGTTGCGGTAGGTTGAAAACAGCACTAAAATGACATCTGCTTTTTTTTTCTAAGTTTTAGGCCCATTAGTTTCGGAGATAAGGGGGGGAGTGGTAAATTTTAACCTATTTAATTTTAAACTCATTACCTAGTTACTGCTTTGGTTATAATATCCGTCCATCTAGCGGGTGGTCTGCCTCGAGGTCTCTTTCCCTCCACCTTTCCCGTCATAATTTGTTTTTCCAGGCTATCAGGTCCACTGGTCAGGCAAACTGATCCACATCGCGAGTGATAGAGCGCAATGGAGAACTCTACTCTCTGCCAACTTCAATGATGGTCACGATCCTCAGCATTGAGGGAACGACTGAATGGATGGATGGACCTAATTACTATCATTACAGGGTGGAAATCAGGAACCCTAGAATTATGGCAAACAGGAAATATTTCAATAACCTTCATTCGAAAATAAGTAAAACTACATTCGAAGTTTTTTCTACATATGTAGATATTTTTTTCTTGAATTTTACTTTATTTTAGGTACATAACAAAATTGAGGACGTTTTTTTATGTTTCACGGGTTCGATTCCTCGGTCAACCATTTATTAATAAAATACAGGCGGTACCTATAAGTAATTTTTAAAATAATTTAATGTTTTTTTACGTTTTTACTACAATTAGCCATTTGCAATATTTAGGACTACTCCAACAACGATATTTAATTTCCACCTTGTATAGATCTTCAACACGTGTTAATTAAATGTAAACAAACTATAAGATACGTCAAATGCAGCAGCAATTGTAGGCAAGTCAAACAAATTTAGATGTTGAAAGCGGCTGGACAACGTTCTGTACAAATCTGTATAAACTAAGGAAGTACCTAACGGAAACATCGTTTATAAACAATTTAATTTAAACATGGCTCTACTCGTATACTAGCTTAATACAGGGTGTTAAAAGACCGCCAACAAAGCGGGAAATCACGTGTTGTCCTCATCATAAGGAACATTTTTGCCCAAGGAACTATGTCTGGGAAATCAACGGTTTCCGAGATAATAAGGTTCAAAGTCGGACTTTTCAAAACTTTTTTTTTGGCGAAATGTATTCAGTATCTAGTTCTTAACATACCTTCTCAAGAAGCCATATCAAAATTATGAATATTTGTTACAAAAAACGACGTTACAATTGCAACCCGCAATGTATTCTAAACATCGGCACTTCAAGCTTAAGTAACATAAACTTATAACTACGTTTGCGCGATATGACTACTGTGCGTTACACGTCCATTGCGTGATAAAATATTTTTCAAAATTGTAACCTAAAAAACCAAAATCATTTCCCACCAATAATTTATCGAAAAAGTACTTTGTTTTGGTGTCCAGTATGCGTGGCTTTCGGGTCTGTTGGCGGTCTTTTAACACCCTGTATATTAACCGTATCTAGACGCTATTACAGGCTAATTATGTTTTAGATTCAAGTATTATTATTTTACGCATGGTGCTCGTAATTGTAACTAAACTCTAATTTTTAAATCGAGTCCACGGAATGACAGTTGCTACAAAGGCTTTATCTGTCAGTGGCATACTAGCAACTGTCATTCCATGGACTCGAATTAAAAATTAGAGTTTACGTATGTTAAGATTATGATGGCTTATATCCTAAATTATACTACTCACATTGACCACACAGGCAAGTGCCACCTGAAAATCCTGAAGTGCAGTTGTAAATGTATGTATTAGTTAGAACCACGTTAGAACCATATAGATAATATAGAAGTGGCGTGGTTATCATAAAATACGTGACCCAATAAACTGTACCCACAGAGATAACCCTGATTACTTTCTGGTGAACAATGCAGAGTTTCTATCTATTAACTAAATGTAGAGAACGAATCTACATTTAGTTAATAGATAGAAACCTACAACGAATGTAGAGAAACCAGAAATACGTATAAAATGACATTATATGAAATAATGACTGCAAAATTTATTACATTTAAGAATTTACGATTTTTATTGGGCCTTCACGCACCATCTATTCTGTAGTTATTGGTTTACGGTAATCTTGTAAATAAAATATTTCCCTGTTTGCCCCGGTGTCCGGTTCCGCCCCGGATGCCCAGCAGAGAGAATTTGTACTCATAACAATATTTAAGAGAATATATTTTTTACAAAACTCCTAATTTTATATTTATATTAATATAAAAAAATATAAGAATATAGGTGTAGGTAGGTATTTCAGACCGAACATTATAGTGTAGAGATAAAATATCCTACCCATCTACGCAATAATAATAGAACTGCAAGTGTAGCATAAGGCTGGGTTAGACAGTAGGTACATCAGGGTTATACAACGTGTTACAAAACATCCTAACTCTTTTAACAGGGTGTAACCTAGTAGTCAACAGGATGTCAAATCAGTAAAAAATATTTGAAAATAACAATTTTTATTTTATAACCTCAAAATTGAAAAAAAAATTATAACTTATTTGTTTTTGGTATTAGCTCAAATTATAAAATAAATTTGTGTGTGTAGGTGCATTTACATAGGTTTGAGTTGTTAAAACATTGTGAAAGTCAATGAAAACAATATTTAAAAAATACCTTTTCTCCCGCCACGGCGTTCACATTTATTAATTTAAAAATCAACGGAACGCCACAGAGCAAAAAAAAAATTAAGGTTGTGATCCCTATCACCGGGTGCTATTACCCTGTAAAAAGAGTTAGGTACTTTTGTAACACCTTGTATATAACTATATGTGTCTCACTCTTTTGTTTCACGTAGAGTGGGATGGATATATTTATGAACCCATGGATACGCTCTATCTAACCCAGCCTTATGCTACGCTTGCAGGCCAAGGTGACGATAATTAATGGTAATAAACAGAGCTCACGGTAGCGTGAATAACATAGTGTGTGAGTTAAAAAAAAATTTTTTTTTCGAACTAGCTGCTTCCAAAAAAAACTGATAGACACAACTTTGTTTGCACCAAAACCTCGGCATCACACGAAAAGCTTTGGAGGATAAAAATGAGGTAGGTAAATGAGCTAGATTTAAACTAACAAAAATACCCGTTGAAATCAACTTTGCAAAGATTAAGAATGGCAGAAAGTTATGGCGGGATCTAAAGGGATTGTTTATATACGTACTACAGAGGGTAGCCATGTGTGGTGACTAGAGTAATGTAACCACCAAGCCAATCTGAACCATAATGACTTTATGATAAGGCGGTAAAGTCGGTCCACGTTAAGAGCTAGGAGCTATGAAGGTCGTGCGCACCTCAAGAGTGAACCGTCATTGAGTTCAGTCAGTCGCTTGCGCGGTTGAAACAACTGGACGCATATTTTGTTATCAACGCGATAAGTGGTAACATTTAAATTTCTGGGTCATAGTGAATGCCCTAAGAATAGTTAAGAGCCCTAAGAGTGTTGTTTATTTTATTTTATATAAGAAAGCTATCCAGTTGACCAGTCAAGTTAATGTAATGCCTATTATATACATGAGAACATTTTGTTTAAAGTTATGTCAAAGACGAGCAATCCTCGAGTTTAGAAAGAAGGAGGAATTGTAGAGGTAAGCAGATTAAATCCATCCATTACATTATTATATTTCCATTGGCATTGGCAAAGGATCAAAGCGTTAACGAAACACACGCTTACACGTTTCAGCGCACCACTCGAAAATAGTGCCAATAAAATAGGAAACGTGAGTTAGTCATTATTATTATAGCGAGTTTATTATTGTACCTACAAATAGAAGTTCAGATCCATATTTCAAACCTCAACACTCAGTAGGAAAAGCTTAACTTACACCCACAATAAAGAATGTGAAGATAAATATTGATGCATTTTTTCGTTTGAAAGTACATATTTAGTTAGGCCTACAAAACCGGGTAGACGTTTTGTTTAGACGCATTTTGTAACCCCCGACCCAAAAAGAGGGTTGTTATAAGTTTGACCTCCATATGTGTGAGGGTGTGTCTGTCTGTGTGTCAGGGTGTGTGTATGACTGTGTCTGCTGTGGCACCGTACGTAGCTCATAAATGGGTGAACCGACTTAGATTGGTTTTTTCATTCACTGACTTAGATGCGTTTTTTTTTAAAGCAGTTTTTCTGGATACTACGAGATGGACTGGAAAATAAAAACTAATAAATAATTTTCTTCATAAGAATACCTAGTTTACTCAATAAAAACCTTCCACGATTTGAAGGAAGAATCAGCGAAATGCGAAAAAATATTTTGTATACCTTAGAACTTAAGCTTTGAGCCAATATCTGATGATGAAAGCAATCTTACATCCTAGATGATTAGGTACACCTAACGTAAACATTCCAGCAAATGAAAAAAACGGGATTGAAGGCGCGATTCTTTGCATTGCTTAATGAATGGTGTGTACAAAATCTGCCAGTGACAGTGTCATTTCGATTCAATGTCTCTCTGATGCACTCTTCATAAATAGTGTAATGGTTCCCAGGAAACGTACAGTTAGGGGTTAATTCAATAAACGGCGATCCTTCGTAGTAACCACCGACGTGATTAACCTGGTTTGTAAACAACTCTCTCAGCACGAGTACTGGGAAGAGCAGTGGGAAGTGAGACACCTCTCTTCAGGTTCCAAATATTTGGTAAATAAATATTTGGTAAAGTAAATTTTCATAGCTTGATAAAAATCAGTTTCGGGAATAAAGCCTAATTTAGAATACTACCAATAATATATTTAGGTAAAGATTTAATAAAACGTACAGCTCGAATTTAGCACCTCCTCTTTTTTTGAAGTCGGTTAAAAACAATTATCGTATATTTAATTTAGGTCAAGTCTTTGAACCAATTAACCTTATATTATCCCGGATGGCACGCAATGGGTCATTTCGCCCACCGACAAAGGTAACCAGTTGCTCCATCAGTCTTGCAAACTACAGGGTGCACTCTAATTCGATAGCGGAACTTTAAGAATGCTGTCTACTGATCAATAGAAACAACTCGTACAAGGTGCCGAAACAAACGGAGCGAAAAAAATATCTGCTGTTTCATACATTTGGCGCAGTACTGAGTCGACCTTTTGTATGGAACAGCTGATATTATTATTGCTTCATTTTTTTGCCTAGTAGTACAACTTGTTTGTATTGATCACTAGACAGCCTACGTAAAGTTCCGCTATCGACTTAGAGTGCAGCCTGTAGGTCTTTGCTCAAATCATCTTCTATCAACCTCCTACATACTTAACTTAAAAGAAAAAGAGAAGTTTATGTAATCCGTGCGGGATCAGAATGGGATAATGCCTTTTGGAACTGAGACGCTCGCGGTCCTGTAGCGTCAGCATTTCGGCAAACTCTAGTTGTCTATGGCAAACTCGCGTCGAAACTTGCTTGTGTTTTCTGTGCGCGTGGGTGTCTGCTCGAGTTTTATCACGTTTTATTCAATTAATGCAATAACATTGAATCGTTATAGATTATAACCATTAAACATTTTTGTGTATTTCCAACTTCCAATGTCCAAGAACTAACAATTTTTTTACTGACTCTACTCGGGAACTGTCATTTTCGATTCAGTTCCAAAAGGTATTATCCCATTCTGATTCCGCACGGATTATAGGTATAGCCACGAGCAAGGATAATTTGCCAGTTTTAAATAATTTTTGACGTTTAAATCATTCAGGGGGCTTACCCTTGACGCTATTGCGCCCATAACGTTTAATGTTTACGCAAGGCTATTTTGTTCAATATCGTCTTAATTCGAGTTTGTATTTTGTAAATTTCCCCATATTGAAAAAATTGCGTCGATGGTAGTGGGGCTGGATCGTAAGCGAAACCTCGCCTACAATTATTTTCTCGATCACCTATCACCGTCCGACTGGTGGTTGTATTTACACCTGGTTATTTATTTATTACGTATATAAAAATATACACCGCAACAAACTATGTAATGGTTATTGTTGATTTATACCTAGTTACAGTTAATTTAAAATGTTACGATAGAAACGATACAATTAAAATGTTACCATAGAAAAACCTAACCGTAATAATAATGGATTACCGTATATAAACAATGCTTTACCTCCAATGACGGTCTTTCATTCCTACCTATAGTAGGTACACATTTATGTATATGCTATTTAACTCAACTGAAGACAAAACTGAAGACAAATAAGTAAGATGTAGCCTGTCCCACTAGCTGGGCAAAGGTCTTCTCACAACACAAGTATCTGTCCACTACACTACACTGTACACAAATTTCTGTCTAATACACAATTATAATTATTTCAGACAAATATTACGTAATTGTTCGAAAATGCGAGTATGATACCTTCGACATCCTACTGACATCATCTAATAAATCAATTCAACAAACGATGGATGTGTTGAAACAATTTGTTATCCTCGCCCAATCATCACCACTTATTATGGTATTTATACAGGGTGTTAAAAGACCGCCAACAGACCCGAAAGCCCCGTATACTAGACACCAAAACAAAGTACTTTTTCGATAAATTATTGCTGGGAAATGATTTTGGTTTTAGAGGTTATCATTTTCAAAAAATTATATCACGCAATGGACGTGGCTTCTTGAGAAGGTATGTTAAGAACTAAATACTGAATACATTTCTGCAAAAAAAAGTCCGACTTTATTATCTCGGAAACTGTTGATTTCCCAGGCATAGTTCCTTAGCCAAAAATGTTCCCTACGATGAGGACCATACGTGCTTTGTTGGCGGTCTTTTAACACCCTGTAGAATTCGTCGTCTATCTGTATGATATATTAACCGCTTATAACGTGACATCTGCGGATCCATTCGCAGGCAAAATCTAGTCAACCAATCAAAGTGGCGTTGGTTTGGTTCGAAAAAGCAAAATTTAAAGCGTAATCAGTGTTATTTCAGCAACAAATTACTGCTAGTTGACACTTAATTGCGGTTATCCGCCACATTCAGTAAACAGTCAAAGAGTGCTCTATAAAAGATTTAGTTCTCTATACTGTAGACATAGGACATAGACATTAGACATTTTTATTGGTAATATTCATTACAGGTCAGTACATTTTCGTGTCTATCAAATTATTTAAGTAAGGTCACAAAGTAATAGTTATTACACAAAGAGTAATTTAAAATAATCAAATAAAATAAAATAAGTCAATTAATAATAATAATATTATCAGACCCATGAAATTAATGTCACAATAAAATAAGTCATAGTTATGGAATTATGTAATTATCGTCATAGTTATGGAGGGCCCGAGCCCTCTGACGGAAGCTAATCAAAAAGTAAAGAATAGAAGGATTAAGTAAAGTCTTAGAGAAGTGGGTTTTATTTGATAGGATGCATTTTAAACCTAAAATGACGTTTCTAATTCCTAAATCCATCCTAGCAATCAGGATTTTACCTACAATATAAAACCATCATGCCCCATTTTTTGTACCCACGACGAGTTAATGGGTTAATATTAATATGTAATACATTTTGTAAAATCAATAAAGCCAGATCAGTTCTTGGCGATGGCGTAGCTAACTTAGTTACACGCACCTATGAATAGAACCATACTATCGATGTGTGCATTGAACTACCTGTTGTAAGCATAGTTAAGTTCTACGAGAGTTATAGAAAACCAATCTTGAGTTGAGGGCCTCTTTATGTCAGAACCGGCTTGGGTTATAGAATGTATTGCACTTTACGCAAACGTAGGTACGGTCGGCCACAATCTCAGATACCCCATGGCAGCTCTTACCGCGCGCGGCATAAGGGCGCCAATCGAACAAAAAGGGGTATCTGAGTCTGTGGCCGGCTGTACTAGCCATTTACCTATACTTCGGTAACACAGAAATGCAAAAACATGATTTGTTTGTAGTACAGCATACCTAAACAAAAAGTGGTTAAAAACATAGTGGCAAAATCAAATAAATTCCAATGAGCATTTCGTCTGTAATGATGAACGCATTGGGTAGTGTAGATAAGTGCAAACTATTACACTAGATGGCGCCCCATCGTCCGTAAGACGAGTTTCAAAGAGGTTAGAAAATTCGCAAAGACAGTACTTGACTCGGTAGCTCAATTGGTAGAGCGGCCTGCACGGAATGCAAGAAGGTTGCGGGTTCAAATCCTGTCCCGAGCAAATTTTTTTAACCTTATAAAACTCTTTAAAAAGATCCCTAGCACGGGTTAGTGCTTAAGAAAATACAAAAAATACCTAAACAATTTAATTAAAAAGGTTTAACTTTTTCTACAAACAAAAAAAATAAAAATAAACCACTTTCGCATAATAATCAATATCGACAATATCTTAAAGTTGCCCTTGCCTACCTCTCCATTAAACTTGACATGGCTTATGTACCTATAATAGACTTTAATAGCATATAGAACTCGGGGCCGCTTTTGTTTACGCACCTTGTGCACTTATTGTACCAGTGCTGTAAGGATTGGTGACAAAGAATATGGTAAGTACTCTAAGTACGCATTCGTATTTGCAATAGTAAATCATAAGCGATAGGGGGAAAAGTTGTCGAGTAGAGTGGGGATCGTGGACAGGCAAACTCAGTTGAGCATCCGCGCCCGCTGATCTGAACTCCAAGTCAGGGTGAATTTCTGCACATAAGATTAAAAACACCACCCACATTTTACTTTTAATTTTATTACGAGTAGCATCTCTTATAAACAGTTGAACTAGTGATTCGGCAAGCGAGACAAGACAAGACAATTTCGATATCGAGACTGTCTTGACGGCATCAAGACTTTTGCTTGGTCTCGATCTTATCAGGCGAGCGAAAATATTGTCTTGGTCTTGTTTTTAAGATTTGACACTATCGAGACCACAGAACAATTATCGAGACTCTCGATTGTGTCATGTCATCCATATCAATCAAAAAGCCGGCCAAAAAGGTTTATATAATCTCTAACATGTCAAAAAATGATAGCTGTCAGAATTCTACTGAATAAAAAATCAGTTTGAAAATAAATACCTAGAGTCCGCGCCACGACTCAAGTCAAACGGGAACTCGGGGAACTAAACTCTAATTTTTAATTCGAGTCCACGGAATGACAGTTGCTAGTATGGAACTGTCAGATAAATCCTTTGTAGCAACTGTCATTACGTGGACTCGAATTAAAAATTAGAGTTTACGCCTATTACGCCTAACACTGGAAACATTTTGTGCGTTGCGCTAACGCCACGCCTATCGGACTTCAGTGGTGGCGCGGACTCTATTTCGAGACTCTCGCTCGATCTCGCTCGAATTAAATGATCGAGACGATGTCTTGGTCTTGTCTCGATCGTTTGATTCGAGCGAGACAAGACCAAGAAACAAAACACAAATTCGATAAAGGTTGGCCAAGATGCTTGAAAGTATCGTCTTGAACCGAATCACTAAGAATAAGAATAAGACTAAGTTGAACCGATTTTAATAAAACATATCGCTTGAAACCCTGCTTTCATATAAAAAAAACCGGATTGAATTCGCACAGACACACACACCCTTCACACCCACACACTAACTCACAGTCATCCTCACACTCACTCACACTCACCCTCCCTCACACACAAACATAAGAGGGTCGAGGGTTGGAGGTTAAAAAGGGATGTTTTAAGCAGAACTTTGCACCCTTTCGACGAAAAACATTACATTGCAAGTACTCTATTTTTTAATCATCAAAATCTTATACAATTTGAATAAGTCGGTACATCACTAGTAAGTACATTACTTGCAACAGTGCATTGTTTCGCAGTACCTACAGTTTTATTGTTTGTGGACGTGTATTATAGCCAAGGTGTACTTTTTATCCATGCGACCCTTGCGTTGAAATGAAACAGATGAAGACACATATTTATTTATGCAATATGTACCTAATGAACATAGCTTCTGTAGCTAGTCGGAGTCGAAACTGTACCAGGCTGCCTGAAAGGCCTTTCTCAGCCTGCACTGCCATTTGATCGCTCGCCACTGCTATCTCGAATAAAAGTCGTTGTCATGTTCCATTGTGGTATTAAATTAACTACATAATAACAAAGCAAAAATGATATTTCCGGTCGAGCACTTGAGTAGAGACCGTCTAACGAATCCAAATCTTTGTGTCAATCTGAGCATTATAGCTCTTATCACAAACAGTTATGTGTGAGAATGCGATGCGCAGTTTTAGTTTATATGGACTCTACTTTATTATATGTGTTACGTGGTTTATGAATGCACGTCGGTGCACGTGAGGAGAGGAGACACATTCGGTCTGCGAGGAACTTATAAATAAGTTATGCGAGCTTCAC
The DNA here is from genome assembly GCA_949319315.1 of Zelleria hepariella. Taxonomy (NCBI): domain Eukaryota; kingdom Metazoa; phylum Arthropoda; class Insecta; order Lepidoptera; family Yponomeutidae; genus Zelleria; species Zelleria hepariella. The sequence continues at coordinate 20,826,384 of OX439379.1, forward strand.
TTAACGAGTTTGGCCAAAATAAGAAAGAGAAATCATAAATTCCGCGACGGACGCAAACTTAGAAATTCAAAATAATATAACAGCATCTTTGCACCGCTAAAATAGCTCGAGGCAAGTCGTAATTAGCATAGCAGAAGCGGACTCAAGGATGTATCTTGCCTCTTGAGAATCATTTGGCACGTTAAGTTAAAAATATGCGTTCGAAATTTTACGTAGGTATATTTCCTTTGGTAAACCAGTTAGAGCAACGATCGGGTGTCCGTGCACGCATGTCGCGTTGGGTCAGCAAATACTTAATGGTCATAGCATTCCAGTTAAATAAGGTCATCATAATATGATATCTGTGTAACTACAAGCGTTGCTAAAATCGTACAATAGATATACAGCCCTGGGTAGATAGATAGATACGTCACAAAATGGACATAATCAAGAGACTATTATCGAAGTTGGCCGTAACCCTCATCTAATAAATTACAACCAATGTTTTTGTGTAACTCCCAGGATCCGATAAAGCCTCGTTTCTAGTTTGCTTTCGAGAATACGGACCCTACACCACCTACATCATACACGTATCTGATAAGGCGACGCGATAACAGCCGATACCTAGCTGACTCAGATCGACTACATTAGCTCTTTGAAACGCCAGAGTTTTCAGCCGCTGTTAAAATCTAGTGATTCAGTGTACGAAACTTTATGATTTCCTGGATACGTTTTGCAATTTAGTTTAGCCAAGTGTGGAAATCGCTATTAATAGGAGCGGACAGGTGCCAATAGTAAAAGTAAGCATAGTGCTACGTGTTTGAGGTTCGTTCCTGTGTGTTGCAGTCGCGCTGGTCCCCGGGTGCGATGGTGACGTGATGCGCGCGCGCCTGTGCGGCTGGTGGTGGCTGCTGGTGGCGCTGCAGGCTCGCTGCCTGGCGCAGACCTCGCCCACCGTCTGCCAAGACGACTCATGCCACTGTGACTCCTTCACCAAAGTCATATGCAACTGCACTAAGGATTATGACGTGAGTGTTCTTACATACGAACCAGTCGTACTTTAAAAAAATCTTTACAATCAAGATAAGACTTCACATCTACGAGTTAAGTGCTAACCTCCACCATTGTTTTAAAGTAAACTTTTTTTTTGTTTCCCCCTAGGAGGTGACGCTGCGACCTGATGGTGCTTACAGGGTGCCGTCGACGACCACAGCGATCATAATAGAGGGATGCGCCCGCGTTTATTTCCTGCAGGACACGGCCAGGGAGCTCCGCCAGCTCCGCAACATCGAGCTGACCAACGTTCGCCATGTCTACTTCATGGAGCGCTCCCTGGCGTGGAGCCCCTATGCCAGGGAGCTGGAACTTGCCAACCCAGGGCTAAGGATCTCTATTAAAAATAGTACGGTAAATGAAATCGCCTCCCATGCCATAAAAGGGCGCATCGATGATATACTCATAAGTGACAGCAGGATCAATGTGATCAAACCCTTTGCCTTCTCGAGTCTGGCAGGTGTGAAGCATTTAGAATTGGCCAACAATGTGTTTGATAACATAGATACACAGGCGTTCAAGAAGTTCACAACGGTAAATTTTGTCCTAAGAGGCGGATTAATAAGGACCCTTCCAAGTAGATTCTTGTCAGACATTGAAGTTACTAATTTGTTCCGGCTGGATGGAGTAACAATGAAGCAAGCTTCGAGCGTAGCTTTCTTGGTAAGCGGACCTAAGAGAGTACTTATAGAGAGAAACTTCATAGAACATTTGAGTGGAGACTGCTTCCACGTTACCACGAGAGGTCCTGTGACATTTCGGAACAACACAATTATATTTGTAGAAAAGGGAGCATTTTTAGGATTCAGCGCGGAGCCGGAAGTGACGTCTGTTTTTGGTCGGCAAGAGTTGCTCATCGATAACAATACTATGACTAACGTGGCTCCGTCATCCCTCAGCTACAACCGAAGCTCGATCACTTTAAGAGTGGACGGGCTCAACCTGAACCAGTCATGTACTTGTGAGTTGGCTGAAGAGTGGAGAGACATGCTTGGCGAGCAAGGAGGGACGCTAGCCTGCTGGTACGGCCTCGAGAGCCATTACGTGTCCATCCCAACGTATGTAGACAGTCGCTGCGGCCCGTTCAAGCAAAACTTCTGGATTTTCATTGTCGTCGGTGTCGTGTTTATACTCCTCGTAGGAGTGATTGTGATTTTTTTCATAGTGCGCCGAGAGAATGAGAAAAAGAAGAAAGTACAAATAGTGATGCCGGATGGCAAAACGTACCGAGAGACCGAATTTCACATTGTCGTAGAGCGAGCCGAGTTGCTCACTACGGACTTGTAATTATTGTGAATCTTACTGCCTTATTGTAACCGAGTGCCGTTTCCGTTGTGCGAATCAATATTTGCTCTGCGTAAGGGGCGAGTGTCAAGTGAGAAGTGATAGACACAGGCATAACATTTCGCCCCACACATTACAGCTCCAACCATTCCTTGAGTTTAGTATTTACAATTGTAATCTTATACATATTCTACCTCAAACGTAGAGTATAACCAGTCAAAAAATGTGCCAAGTTTAGATTGTAATGTCATTATTCAGTATTATGTTCCGATAAGGTGTTTTTAAATAATAAAAAATTGTTATCGTGAACTATGAACTTTGAAATGTTGTTAGCTTCTGACGTTTCCGATTAAAAGTTTCTTTTGTTTCCACGCTACTCATTATTTCATTTTGATGTACCTACAGCGTTTCTTGGTATTTCTGCATAGCGATATTGCGCCTGTTATTATACCCAGAAGAAAAGCTTTGCGAGCAATTCGCTGAACGTTAGTTGGCTGGGCGAATTTTGAATTGGTGCATCATTATAATCAACTCTAGTAGGTACTCATTAATAATTATATTATAATTAGGTACCTAAAAATATTAAAGTATGTACCCACTTATAGCAATATTTACTTACCTAAGCAATAGTCACTTCCATTGGTGATAACTGTCGCTCGAAACGTTGAATAACATTCTGAGGAAAAAATAAGGTGCTCCCTTCGGTTCACTAGAGCTACCTACGAAAAAAATTACATGTTTTTTTCCAAAGCTGTAATAAAAGATTTTGGTGCTGGTCTATTCCCTTCTAGTCAAGTTGGTTGTCAAAGTCAACACCAAGTAGCCCCTGAAATACAGCAGCAACACTCTCTTCGCGATCGCTCAATTTTCGACATTTTATTTGTAGGTCAGTGAATCAAAATTTCTTCATTTTACAGGTATCATTGAAACTACAGATTTTTGTGTCAGGATGTGTCTCAATAACAGGAATGAGATCACGGGCGGGCAGTAATGTGGGTAAATGTAAACGGATATAAAGAAAAAAATACCGCGTTTACAAATTTTTACAATAAATTGTAAATTTACTGTACTACAGGTTTTTTTTTAGGTCTATAGAGTTAATAGATAACCAAGTCAGATATGGAAATCAAATATAAACAAGTAACTGCTTTATTTCATTTTTATTATAAGTTTACATTGGCCCCAGTAAACTTTTTTAAATATGCTCATTTTGGGGAAATTGTAAACACAATATTCTGACTGACCTAACATCTCTTTATATCTTTAATCTTTATATCTTTAATCTTTATATCTTATATAAGAGGTAAAAGGAAACAAACTAAAGTGTCCGTAATACCTCCTTGTGGTACATAACATCAGGGGTAAATGTGTTTTTGATGTCTGACAATGACACTTCAAAATTGCCGCCATAAACCATAGACAATAGTTGCGTTTCGATATACGCAAAATTTTTTAAGAGCAAAATTGACGTAGATATCGGGCGTGTCTCCATTTACCTCTGTTTACGTTTACCCACATTGACTATATTGGTTTAGACGACTACTGAGATATTTATTAGCTTGTATCATATTTTATTAATATCATGATCAGCCCTAGTCACTATAGGTTAAGGCCAGAGGAAGTTATGATGTTTAAATTCTGTTTGAATCACACATAGGTTGTATCGCAGATTTATAGTTTTTTACTTCGGTAAGCTGAATATCAACTGATGTACACTGAAAAAGGCTGTAGCCTTTAACACATTCAAGGACACGGGCCTTTTGTTATTTTTTTCTGTCATTACGTCAAGAGACAATATATCCCCGTAAACATAATTTTTTATATTGCAGTCGGTGCTTGAGGTCACAAACTTGGATTATTTATAAACAAGTCAGCAAAAACTCAGAACTACCGAATTCAAGTTCTGAAGTTAATTTTACTGGATCAATAAATCGATGTTCGATAATGGCTGACGGACAAAAGAAAGATGTAGGTATATACATACATGTCCCAACTCTCAGAGAGAGAGGGTGCCCACTGCGGATTGTCGATTTCCGTGTGACCAATGAGTGAATATGAATAAATAGTGGCAACTCACCGCAAGAGCGGCTGCCCCTCCAGCACCTGGTGCACGGTAGGCGGCGAGGATATCTCGAGGCCGCGCGAGAGCAGCAGCGCTTCGCTGCCGTCCTGGGAGCCCTCGCCCTCGCCGTTGGTCGGGCTGGAGCCGCTCAGGGCGCAGTTCTGCACCTCCATCACCGTCGCTGCGGCACAACGCGAATGCTTTACAAATATCTCCGTGACGCGCTGGCCTGCCCCTCTACCCTTGACGCATTTTTTTCAATACGGCGGAATTTACAAAATCCAATATTACACTAATTAAGACTCATTTTATATTGATATTTTACTAAATTTACCTTTGAATAAACATTACAAAATCAAAGGACTATGCGAATTAAAAGAGAAATTAATTTTAAGACTTTGTCAATATGAACACAATGGCGTCAAGGGTAACCCCCTGTAATATTACTCTTACATTTTGAAAGCGAAATATTCGAAGTTCTATCGACAAACTGTGATATTACGCTGCTAACGAGCTGATTAGTGCAGGCATTCAGTGTGACTTCCTAGCGTATCGAGGTTGATTAATAGGAACCCTTTGAGCAAACATAAATTATACTTTGTTTGCTCATTGGTTGCTTAGATAACACTAATAATAGGGTGTTAAAAGACCGTCAACAAAGCGGGAAACCACGCATTGTCCTCATCATACTGAACATTTTTGCCCATGGAACTATACCTGGGAAATCAACGGTTTCCGAGATAATGAGGTTCAAAGTCGGACTTTCCAAACTTTTTTTATTGCAGAAATTTGCTCAGTATCGAGAACTTAACATTTCTTCTTAAGAAGCCATATCAAAATTTTGAATATTCTTGCATAAAACGACGTTAAAATTGCAACCCGCAATGTATTCTAAACATCGGCACTTTGAGAGTAAGTACAACAACTTTATGTCAACGCTTGTGCAATATGACTTCTCTGCGTTACACTTCCATTGCGTGATAAAATATTTTCCAAAATTATAACCTAAAAAACCAAAATCATTTCCTGGCAATAATTTATCGAAAAAGTACTTTGTTTTGGTGTCTAGTATGCGTACCTTTCGGGTCTGTCAGCGGTCTTTTAACACACTGTTTATTGCAAAAACAGTCACTACAATAAATAATTACAATTCCGCATTTCGCGCTACATACATGGGAACTAGCGGGACCTTGTCATTCACAGTTTTATGGGCCATCCCACTACGAAATGCATGCAAGCATCAATATAAACTAGCTTTTACAGCTCAGAACATAAAGATTAAAGACGTTATTCATAAATAAATTGCTGAAATCATTGGCGTCTGGCTTAGTGTAGTAAGAGGAAACATCATAAAATTGGAAATGGGTTTAATAGCAGAAAATTATAGTAATCTGGGGGCGTTAACGTTATACATTATGGGCAGAACGGTATCTTTACTCAGTAAAGTAAACCTCAAAATTGGAGGTTAAGAGAAACCACAAATATAAATCTAGGCGTAAAAATATAAAATTTGCGTTTTAAAATGTCATTGTAAGCCTACCCAACATCATAAACGAATACGCGCAGATTGGCAGTTTTGGATAATTTAGGCGATCTCTAGCTCCATACCCAATAATACCCATATCGCTGACCTGGCTGGATAATCTTGGATGTTAAGGTGCACTTACAATGTGACAGCGGCGGTATGTCCAAGTCCGGCGCTAACAGACGCGACGCGCACGCCGCCCCAGCGTATGCCAACTCCATCTCCAACGCCACGAGACCTTGTCTTTGAGTTGAGAATGCTGCGTCTTCGTAACCCACGCAGAGGCACCGGAAACCGAAGCGATTGTCGTCACTAGAGGGACAAATGAAATGGTCAGATACATTTATAAATTAAAGACACTCTACCTTCGGTTTCTGTCCGTCCCTCAGTCCATACGAGTATCTCCCCTTGCGAGATCATGAACTGATATTTTCACAGGGAAGAGATCTGTTGACAAAGCACCAGCCAAATGGTCTGACGACATAGCGCAAGTAGCGTGAGTATGAAGCCTTTACTCACCAGTGGATGACAACAGGCTGATGATGATGATGAACTAAAGTATCAGTTATTTCAAATCCCATTAAGTTGAACGATTATATATTTTTTTACTTAACTTACAGCTCTCTGGATTAAATATTAGTCTTGATGATTTTGTCCATCAACTAACTGTGCGACAAAAAATTAACAAAAGTAGCATTATATTTATTGAACCTTTCACTACCATGAATACGTACTTGTTAGTTTTGTTGTACTCGTTGAGATAGTCCGAGGCAGTTTCCAATGAGAATATAACTTCGTTTCCTGGGACGAAGATCGCCTTTTGCGGCCACTCAGCAGCACTGAAAATATTATCCATATACAGGGTGTCCCATAATTCCCGTAAGCGGGAACTAGGTGAAAGAGCAGTTCAGGACCCAAGGTCAGGTCAAGAGCATGTACCCTTTGTAGGTACGTGTCACTATAAAGATTAAAGAGAAGGATTTCCATCGATTGCTGTCTTCTTTGCCCAACCCATGACAGAAACCAAGTTTTTATTCGTCAGAATTGTCCATAGAATTATTGTATAATGGACAGTTAGGGACTTGATATAGAAAGCGCCCCAGGCACGCGGCCAGGGCGCTGTGACGATAAATGTATGCCGCTCGGTCGCGACGTCATATATATTTGGTTCGTTAGGAGCCATAGACTTTATCTTCACAGCACCCTGATCAAGTTGGATTCTATATCAAGTCCGTAAGATTCTAAACTGGCTCAGTTTACTCAACTTCGAAGGTAAAGGCCCGGTTTATGAATTGAGAATTTTACTAAGTAAATACTTAACTATCGTTCTGTCACGTTCTTTTGTGAGATGTGCGCAGAGGCAGAACGATATTTAAGTACTTGCTTAGCGAATTTCTCAAATCAGAAACCGGCAGTATGACAGACAGAAATATAACTTACACATTAGCCAGTTTAGGAGTGACTGCGACGTAAGTGCAGTTGTAGTGGAGGCAGGGCGCTTCGTCGCCGGCCTCGTCGCCGAACTCCTCTATGTCCCCAGCCTCGTTCGTTAGCTGGACGAAACGCTACAACAAAAGAACAACAATTACTGTGAAATCTTGTCTTGTCTTATCAGGCTACATTTTAACCACTTTTTGTTTTTTCTAAAGCACTAACCCGTGCTAGGGAATAATTTAAACATTTATAATAAGTTGAAAAAATTCACTCGGGACAGGACTTGAACCCGCAACCTTCCGCATACCGTGCAGGCGCTCTACCAATTGAGGTTGCGGGTTCAAGTCCTGTCCCGAGTGAATTTTTTCAACTTATTATAAATGTTTAGGCTACATTTTATTTTTGTGAACAGCAGCGGCGTGGTCAACAGCAGCGGCGTGGTAAACAGCAGCGGCGTGGTAAACAACAACACTTTCTAAAAAGCTGCATTACATTAGTCTTGGACATAACATAGTCTCTGGCCCGTATATCAGCGACAGAGAAAAGCAAAGCGCCATTCAACTGAAGACATTTTAAATATTTAATTGAAATAAAACAGTTTTTTTTTATATAAGAGGCACTCTTCGATCTCCACAGGCATCGCAGCAACAGTATCCTGCGGTAGTGGAGCGGTGCAAGGTATGTGGTTTCATTGATTCGTGACTTCATTCGGACGTCAGCATCGCGGTCGTTAGTATTGGCAAGACGTCACGCACGTAACCAACTGAGTTCAGCGCTATGCCTGTTGTTTTAGAAGCTAATAGTACGAAGCAGTAGTGCCATACTTTAAAAATTTTAAAGACCACCGACATTTTAGCTTAAAATTTGGATATCTCATGCTCGGCTGATTTTGATAAAACATATCCCACCAAAAACATTCGGTAAAAAACTAGCCAGGTCTCGATGGAGCTGCTTGTTTATCTCTAAAAAGTAATTAAATCTAGACAAAGTCGTGCCAAGTCTAAGGTTCCTTACTGCGATTTCTTTAGTATTATAGTTAATGTTGTGTGACTTGGCCGTTAAAGGGTACACAAGCGGTTCTGGCGTCAGATTGGTGCAATGGTGTCATGGAGCACCTGGTTTTGTACCCTTTTCAAATAAAATTTGAAAATTTCTGCGTTCTGGTCTTATCCAGAGGTTCTCAAATAGGGGCCTGAAAATGCGGCGAAATGGTTCCAATAAAGGATGGTACGGCAGTGTTTGCTTCGCGCTCGACCTCTAAGAACACTCATACACACACTAGACACACCCTCTCACACCCTCTCACACACACACTCACACGCACCTCTTTTTGTATCGGAGGTTGAAAAGGGGGTTATACCTTGCGAAAGGGCGGCCTGGCCAGCCGTCCGTCCGAGGCGCAGTGACAGCGCTGCTTGGGCGCGCCGCCCGCCGCGTAGATCGTCAGGGTGTCCTCGGGCTGCGCCGTCACACTGCGCGGGTCCATCTCCAGCACGATCCATGACACGTTCGCGGGAAACAGCACCCTGTGGAGAATGACAGACGGCTCATTAACGATTCACGACATGGTCACGGCAAACAAAAAACTAAGGCCATTGCATCAACATGAGATGATTTATACATGAGATGATTTATACATCGTCCAGTGGCACCTTAATTCACACTAGATGGGTGAAGAGACCACTCGCCGCTGCAGTGCCTGGGACATTGCTTTAGATGGAGTAGGCTTGCCCAGCACCTATACCATCCTGACAGCTTAGTCAAACAACGGTGACGGCAAACAACACCATAGATATAAGGATATAGGGTTTCGTAACTTGGTCGGCGCCAAACGTTTGTTTCGACACTATCCTTAACCTCCTCCTTCCGGTATACTCATTACTGGTCATTAATCCGGAGCAATCCTTGACGTACGATGCGTTTCCAGTGGTCCTTATCTGAGGCTAAGGCGGACTTTCATCAGTCAGCTTAATTTGACATTTCCATACAATTATTGACGTTGACGCAAGTGGACCTAAGTGTATCTGTGGCTAAGCCTAGGTTTAGGTAATTATGCGGTCTATTCTGTTCAGTGGCGGGAGCCCATAACATTTTTGGAATTGTTCGGACTCGGTCCAGGCATTTGATACGAGGTGGCTCATTGCCACATGCGGATCAACGCGTGCTTGGCCACCACATGTACCGACTTCCTCGAGTGATTATGACGGGCTAAATTGAGGAGAAGAAGCGTGCTGGTTGAAGACAAATGTCGCGGCTCAAAAACATCAGGGAATGGGCGGAGATAGCCAGCGTCGAACATCTATTTCGCTTGGCAAGAAACTGAAAAGAATATGAAGAGCTGACGGCCAGAGGCACTCCAAGAAGAAGGAATTAACAAATGAAGCAATGCTTTTTCCACCCGATAAAATCTCGAGATACGATATTACGAAAACGTGTTTATGACAGTCGAAAGTCGGGTTTTTCGTCTAAATCAGTGGGTTATTTTGATACATAATAGGCCGGCAGACCTCATGTTGGTGACGGTGGCCTGTTTGTAGGGGTGGTCGGACTCGGCCCAGGTGTAGTAGTGTCCCGTGGTCGTGGGCGGACCGCCGCAGCTCGTCTCGTCGGCGCCCGGCACCAGGTGGTTCACCGCCGCCACGTGCGGGACCAGCTTGTGGATCATCTCGAGGATCTGGACCACGCTCTGTTGAGGGAAAACCAAATCGGTACAGATTTATCTCTTCATTCATGTATGTCTGACAGTCGTAATTTTATTTGAAACATTTTATGACAAAGACAAAGTTATCTTTCAGGTTCAACCCATCACCTATTAATGTATTCTTAAAAAAAAACAGGTTATACGCAATAAAAACACTAACTAAAAGATTTTCTTTGTAATCCTTGAACTTCAGCGGTAGTGAGATCGTTGGTTGCGGAGCGAGCAGAACAGAACAGACTCACCTTAGAGTCATTGAGCCCCTCGAGACTGGCCAGTGTGAAGGGCAGCAGCGTGTTGATGGCGGGCGAGCGCTGCAGCACGCACGCGTTGCGCCGCAGGTCCTCGGCCGTGAGCTCATTGCGGAGCGAGCAGAACAGGTCGGCGGATCGCTGCATCACGACGGAAGCCACGCGCAGGGTGATATTTCGCAGCGATGATAAAAGAGAGTCCGTGCTCTCCGAGCTGCTGGATAGCTGCTTTGACGTGCTGCAATTAAAATTGGATGGATCAGCTACCAACTTCTTTTTCGCGAATTTGCTAGTTGGAAATAAGTGTGTCAAACCAACGTAGAGCTTAGCTACGTGGAAGGTTTTTTAGACAAGTCAACCCTGGTAGCTCAATATTACTTACTAGCTTTTCGCCCGCGACTTCGTCCGCGAAGACTTATAAGAAGTTGCCTGGGTACATCTTTCACCATTATCAAATTAGCATGAATAGTCATGGGTGTGTATTTTTGTAAGCTATCTCTATTCCAAATGTCATCCAAATCCGTCGAGCAGTTTCAGCGTGGAAGTGTATGTGTTTTGTATGTATGTGACCAAATTGGTAAAGATCAAATGAATACAACAAAAAAAAAACATACTTTGAACCTTTTTGGCCGTTTTAGGTTTATCATTATTATTGTTTTCTTCATGCTTAGTAGTTTTGCTATAAAACGCAACTGTAGTTAAATGTTCATTGAATAGTTGTAGCTTTAATGGTTCCGGCATTGTTATTGATACTACATCAGGAAAAAGTCTTAAAATGTTTCCATCCTTTTTGATGCTGAAACATGTGTTTAATTATTATTTCTGATTTAATACACGACTACTTAGTTTCAAGTTAATCTGACCCAATAAAATGATAATTTCATACAAATTTTGAACCCCGTTTTGGCCGTTTTAGAGTTAACATTATTACTTTTTTCTTCATGGTTGGTAGTTTTGCTATAAAACGCAACTGTAGTTTTTCAAAGTTGTAACTTAAATGGGTTGGGCCCAGCATTGCTACTACATCAGGGAAAAATATTCAACGTTTCCACCCATTTTAACCCTTTATTCGCTGAAATGAGAAAAATGCTGAAACACGTGTTTGATTATTTCTGATTGAGCACACGAATACTTAGTTTCAAGTATATCAGACCAAAAACAAAATGTATTTCATACAAACTTTGAACCCCGGTTTGGGCATTTGAAGGGTTAACATTATTACTTTTTTCGTCATGGTTGGTAGTTTTGCTATAAAACGCAACTGTAATTCAAATTGCAAGCCTACTCCATCTAAAACAATGTCCCAGGCACTGCAGCGCCGAGTGGTCTCTTCACCTATCTAGTGTGAGTGAAGGTGCCACTGGACGCTGTATAAATCATCTCATTACGTAGATGCAAAGGCCTTAGTTTTTTTTAATTCAAATTTCATAGTTGTAACTTAAATGGTTTGGACCCAGCATTATCAGGGAAAAATCTTCAATGTTTCCACCCATTTTAACCCTTCATTCGCTGAAATGAGAAAAATGCTGCAAAACGTGTTTAATTATTTCTGATTTAGTATACGAATACTTAGTTTCAAGTAAATCAGAACAAAAAAAAAATACAAACTTTGAACCCCGGTTTGGGCATTTGAAGGGTTAAAATTATATTTTTTTCTTGATGATGGGTAGTAATGCTATAAAATAAAACTGAACATTCAATTCCAAAGTTGTAGCTTCAATGGTTTGGGCCCAGCATTGCTACTACATCAGGGATAAAACTTCAACGTTTCCACCCATTTTAACCCTTCATTGGCTGAAATGAGAAAAACGCTGAAACACGTGTTTGATTATTTCTGATTTAGTATATGAATACTTAGTTTCAAACAAACCGGACTAAAATTTTTTTTTATTTCATACAAACTTTGAACCCCGGTTTGGGCATTTGAAGGGTTAAAATTATATTTTTTTCTTGATGATGGGTAGTAATGCTATAAAATAAAACTGCACATTCAATTTCAAAGTTGTAGCTTCAATGGTTTGGGCCCAGCATTGCTACTACATCAGGGATGAAACTTCAACGTTTCCACCCATTTTAACCCTTCATTGGCTGAAATGAGAAAAACGCGAAAACACGTGTTTGATTATTTCTGATTTAGTATACTAATTCTTAGTTTCAAGTAAATCGGACCAAAAAAAAAATTATTTCATACAAACTTTGAACCCCGGTTTGGGCATTTGAAGGGTTAAAATTATATTTTTTTCTTCATGGTAGGTAGTTTTGCCACAAAACACTACTGCAGTTTCAATTTCATAGTTGTAGCTTAAACGGTTTGGGCCCGACGTTGACACTACATCAGGAAAAATATTCATACATTTACACCTCGTTTAACCCTTTTTGAAAAAAGCTGAAATATGTGTTTAATTATTTCTGATTTAATATACGGATTCTTAGTTGCAATTAAATCCGGCCAAAAACATTTTTTTTTTCATACAAACTTTGAACTCCATTTTTACCGCCTTAAGGGTTAAACTTGAAGTAAATCTATCTTAACCCGTAGCGTGTCCACAAATTACAACTATTGTCAAATTATCACTGTTGTAGCATTAGCGGTTTGGTTCCAGCATTGATCGTAACTGGTGAAAAAAAACGAAAAACTTTAGCACCCATTTTAACCCTTAAGTGCATAGAAATGAGAAAAAATCTGAAATAGGTGTCGAATCATTTTTAAATAAAAGTACGAAAAACTAAGATTAAAGTACAAAAGACCAAAAAAAAATCTTTTCCCATACACATTTACAACCCGATTTTGACCCACTTAATGGTTAAATAAAAAAAAATCGCTTCTTAAATGAACCCTCCACCATATAACGCAACTTTTGTCCAAATTTCATACTTATAGGTTCAGCCAAACGGCTGAACTTCAACACCAAATTTCATACTTATAGGGCTGTAGCGTGATGAGTCAGTCACCCTAAGCCTTTTATATATATAGACTAGCTTTTGCCCGCGACTTCGTCCGCGCTGACTAAGATAAAAAGTTGCAGCTCTATTTTCCCCCCGCCATCGACGTCAGTCAGGGGAAAAGATAGCAATTTATAGTTTGTAGCTTGTGGCCGCGACTTCATTTACGTGGATAAAAGAAAAAGGATATTAGCAATGGTACCTAGCATATTTTTGACCACATAGTATGAACCCCACCCTACACCCAGCGCTATCAAAGCGTTGGCCCAAGACTTCGTTTCCGTGGACCACGAGTTGTTATCTGCTTCTTCCAACCTCAACGGAGTTAAGATGAAGATACCTACTGTTATCGGCGACTAACTGAGTGAACGTGGGTTACCTGCATTTCAAGACATACTCGAAGATTATCGTCTCTTTTTAGCCTTATCCCATAATATAGAGTCCGCTAATCTGCTGATGCTTACTGCAAACTTTCAGGCTGGGTTCTCTCTCTGTTCAGTTGGTCTCGCTCCAAGTCTTCTAAGTATGATTATGCAAAAACTACGTGCCTTTGTGGCCTTTGTGGACACTGCCTCTCCCGATGTTAGAGAGCCCTAATGGGTAGTTTGAAACCCAAGTACATACATCTCGTTAGCTTGCGCAGTTGGTGAATGAATAATCAGCATTCGCTGCAGTACGTTACAGGTCTCAACATCTGTCTGGCATTCTATAAAACTGTAAAAGATATCCAACAGAGCTAGTTAGCGTTACCTACTCGTATTATAGGCACGAAGAGAAAACAATTTGAAAATCCGTATGTTTTTTTTATTTTTTATTTCGCATCATATTATATCAAAGAGACCGATCATAATAATTGGGTTCTGACACCAGAAAATATGTGATAATATCAGGAGATACTTAAAATATGATGTCTATCACATTGAGTAGTTTTTTTTTCCTATGATCGGCCCTTCTGAAACACCAAACGCGTATTATTAGCGTCTACGATACCATAGTCTGAAACAACGGTTTTAAATCGTCAGTCATATTCTTCTTTCGTGGTGAAAGCATTACACTTTGCTGTCCCAGAAACTCGTTAACTTGATCGCGCTGAGGTCGCCTCTAGAGAGATCCTATCAGCTGCACTGTGGAGCATCAGGACAGGTATGATCAGGTCAGTCAGTACAGTTAAGATTGGCACGAAACATCGGCATCTGCCTCTTCTGGATGTATTCCTCACATATCTTTCATGCCGGCAACACCACCACGCAGGCAGTTCGGGGATTTTCACATGCAAGAATGAATATATATGCGACAATGAAATAATGTAAAAGTTCACCTGTCCAGTCCTTCTAGGTACTCAATAAGTACTTAATGGAAATGAAACGGTCATGGTGCTCATGTTACACCATCAATGGCTGATGTTATGCGCCTATGGTCGCTCAAGCCTCTACAATGTTTTGCACACTTGCACGGTACAACTACACACAGCGGATTTTTTTGGTCAGAACATCGTATCTTAACTTTCCTTCGAGGTCTCCATTCCATTCAGTCGTTTCCTCAATGCTGAGGATCGTGACTATTATTGAAGATGGCAGAGAGAAGGGTTCTTCATTGCGCTCTATGACTCGCGATGTGGATCAGTTCATGCAGGTGTTTTTGTGTGGCTTTGGTCATAATATCCGTCCATCTTCGAGGTCTGGTGCATCCTATTCTTCCCTGAATCACCAGCAATGCACTCAACGAATTTACCATATTGTCTGGCTAAAGGATCGCAGGATGTGACCGCAACTTTGTAAAGAGCTTTGATAAAAACTGCTGAATGCAGAGTTTTTAAAGTAAGTATTTATTGGTTCTTTCAGATTGTAAGTAGCTATCACTGAAACTATGTTTTTTTGTCTGTTTTAGTTAATTAAACATATTGATTTCTCCTTGGTTGCTTTGTTGATATACCATTTTTGTGACAGTGACGGGTGACAGTGACGAATGACAGCGATTTTTTAAAACAACTTCTTCGCTGCTGGACATCGTTTGATTTTAATGCATAGTTGCGGCACATTGGGCCTTTTTGGTGTGTTTTTGGTAGATCAAAATTCAGCGTTGATCTGTTTTCGATGGATTTACAAAAGTAAATAGCTCAACGCTACGTGATGACAGAGGGTCCATAGTTAATGGTTTTGTCGTTCACTTTTATACAAATAGCCACTATATGATAATCTTTATGCATTTACTTTGCTCCTAAGCGCCAAAGCGTAATAATATGTAGCCTATATGTTATTCTGATGCCTCAGCTATCTACATTCCAAATTTCATCCAAATCCGTTCAGCGGATTCAGCGTTATAAGGTAACAAACACACTCACTCACTCACTCACTCACAAACTTTCGCCTTTATAATATAAGTAGGAAGTAGGAAGTAGGATAGGATAGGATTGGATAAGGTCAAAGTACTGTTCGTAAAAAACTATATGCAAAACCACTCAGATGACCTAAGTGAGCGCGCGAACCTTACGTTTAAAGTTAAGATGGGCAGGACATCAAGCTAGGCGAGTCGAGACGGACGGTGGACTAGGGCAGTCACGGAATGGTGGCCTAGAATGAGTAGACCTAAAGCTCGACGAATCAAAGATATCGTGAAGACGGCGAGAGGAAATGGACGAGATGGGTATTAGGCGGAAGGGATTGGCGTGAAAAGGAGGAGGCCTATGCCCAGCAGTGGGCTTTACTTATGGGCTGGTAAGATAGATGATAGAACTCACCCGTAGTAAATGAGGCACGGTATCTGCCCGCGCGCCAGCGAAGTGCCGTTGAAGCTCAGCGAGCAGGAGGCGAAGCGGAACGTGGTACCGTCGGGACCCTTCACCGATGGAAGGCCGCAGTCGCCGTTCACCGTGCGACCGCCGTGGGCGCACAGCCTTACCGCGTAGCGGAGGTCCTCCTGTCGGAGTAAAGAAGGAGGTAAAATCATAGTACATTGTTGTCTTCTTCTTCTTCTTTTATCCCTTTACTCCTCGTGGAGTCTGGGGCTGACACAATGGGCTTTCCATTTGCCTCTGTTCATGGCTAGGAAAGGTAGCTCTGGCCAAGTTGCTCTCTGCTCTTTCGTCTCAGAGAGAACGGATCTCTCCCACGTCTGGGACGGTCTTCCGGTCGTCGTGAGCCTCCGGCGGGTTTCCAGTCAATTACATTGTCGTAGTGACTGCTATACTATTAAAGCAAGATGGTGGTATCATCAAGCCCACCCAGCTTAACTTCAAGGGCACGGGCCGCACAAACTTCAGCTGCACCATTTCATAGTGACAGTCTGAGGAGGCGAACTCATCTCGATGGTGACCCAGCAGTTCGCCAGGATGCCCTCGTAAAACGCTACACCAGGGTAGGCTACCACACACCGACGGTCTTCTAGAATAGAAGAGACTTGACCACGCCTCCCGCACTCTTTCCGCCTCCCCGATGACGCCCGGCCCCTTCCCGCGCTCAGACCTCATACCGCTATAGAGACCTTTAAATCGTCTACCACGCAAGTTAAAGCACGTGGTGTGTCAAGTACATATGTTTTCTCTCACGAAACCGGATAATCCATACTTGTGTACATGCACATTGTCTTTGCGTGCGTAAGCTCGGGAGCCCTCGGCTTCGGTCGAGCGCCGGCCGAGTCACTAGTGTTACTCAGTTTGCGCCACAATTATCAATTAAAAACTGTCAGCATGAAGTTACGTACACAAGACCGCGCGTCTATACGCATTACAACTACAAGTATGGCTCATCCGCTTCCGTGAGATAAAACAACTGTTTATCGTTTTTATGTTTATCTTTAGTGGCGCGTATTGTACCTACGGACAAGCGCCCCCAGCTTACCTTCAAGGGCACGGGCCGCTCAAACTTGAGCTGCACCATGTCGTGCTGACAGTCTGAGGAGGCGAAGGTGCCGTGAGCCACCTCGATGCTGACCCAACAGTGCGCCAGGATGCCCTCGTCGCTCGCCGCGCCCAGCTGCGGGAAAACAACCATGCCTGTTTTATGTATGAGGGCTTTTCGAACAACTAAATATATTAACGAAGTACGACTCTAGGGATATCTCTTTCACCCACGAGAAGTGGAATTAAGATAAGAAAAAATATTCAAAAAACCATTTACAATAAGTAAATAAAATACAGTGGTTTCGCCAGTTGAATTACTTGAAATGTATCCAGCTGTCTCCGCAGTAGACGTTAATCTGTGTTGTGGAGACCTACAGTAAAAGGAAAGAAAACAAGGAACCATTTTATGATCACACGTTGTCGGTCTGTTCATTTGTTTGTAAAGACCCCTTTTGTAGAGAACGCGTGAAGGTATCAAGTTGAAAATACTCAACTACATATGTGAGGAATGGAAATAGCCAGTGTGAGAGGTCCCTTACAACAAGAATAGCAGATTATTCTTCGGAATACACACCCGAACGTAATACAAGAGCTCGAGCTCATACTCGTAAGTCCCAAGTCCGCCATAGACGCACACTCCGGCCAGCAACACTCCCTGCCGGTCCACCGTGAAGGATATGGCGTCGGGGCTTCCGTTTCCGATGTTCTACGCGCGCGCTTGGTTCACCCGTTTGAAGCGCGACGGAGATGTGAGGTTATAAAGCCCTTACAATAAGATTAGCCTTCAAAATACACACCCGAACGTCATACAAGAGCTCCAGCTCTTACTCGTAAGTCCCAAGTCCGCCATAGATGCACACTCCGGCCAGCAACACTCCCTGCCGGTCCACCGTGAAGCATATGGCGTCGGGACTTCCATTTCCGGTGTTCCAAGCGCGCGCTTGGTTCATCCGCATGAAGCGCGGCGGAGATTTGAGGATCCTAAAGACCTTACAATAAGATTAGCCTTCAAAATACACACCCGAACGTCATGCAAGAGCTCCAGCTCATACTCGTAAGTCCCAAGTCCGCCATAGACGCACACTCCGGCCAGCAACACTCCTTGCCGGTCCACCGTGAAGCAGATGGCGTCGGGGCTTCCATTTCCGGTGTTCCAAGCGCGCGCTTGGTTCACCCGCATGAAGCGGGACGGAGAGATGAGGTGTTTCACCGTGCTGCTGGTCTCTATGTCGTCCTGAGGAAAAGGGTTCAGTTAGTAGGCGGCGGTGATCGAAGATGTAAAAGTCAAAAGGTTTATTCAATATGCCATAAATAAATTATTTACATTGAACGTTAAAATAGGTATTATCAAAAGTAAAAAAAAGTATATAAATCAAATACTTGTTACTATCTAATACTAAGTAAGTATCTAGCTACTTTTTTTCTCCAGCTTCACCAGCTCTGATCGTTCTGAATGAACTATTAGTTTTAAATTTGAAAGCCGTAAACAAAAACATCACAAAACATTGTTATCGGTATTTTTATATCATCAGTCTACTAGTCGAATCAGAATTTAAATCTTTTTACACACCACATGATCTGTTTTTTTTTTTGCTGTCATCCGTCTTAGGCGTTGTGTAATATTATCCGACCCGCCCGACATGGGTTAAATTTTTGTAAGCTCTAGTCATTTAGTTATTTTTGGGACGTCTGACATCCCGACATGCACAATTTACCCACTTTATATTGTTCAAACTTGAGTGAAGAGCCTTACCCTGATATTAGTGACACCGTAGGCGAGCTCGGCGACAATCCTCGACACCAGCTTGCAGCAGTAAGTCGCCAGCCTCTCCTGCTGCTTCATCTCGCCGTGGTCGTGCGGCTGACCGCACTGGCGAGTCATCATCTGCTGCTTGATCGGCACCAGGATTATGTCGAGCAGCCGCGGCAGCACGTCCAGCAGATGCCAGTCGGTGTGGCAGGATTTCATCTCGCTAGGCTCTGGAGGCTGAAAGAATAGTTGCGCTTTGGTCGGCTACTGGGAACACAGATCGAATGCCGACATACAATTTATTTTAGGTAAGCACGATAATCATGTTGCGCTAACATGCCATCCTTCAAATTATTTAAAACTTTGGTTTAAAGAGCTACCATTCGAAAAGCTCCTTAGTTGGGATATAATTGACATTTCTGGTCAAGTAAAACAATTTGTCCATTGCGACATACTTAGCACATTTAAAAATATTATTTATCGGTAGTTTAAGAGATATTTCGAAATCAAGGACGTTGGCTGAAGAGCTACAATACATTTGCCTAGTAGTAAAAAATTAAATAAAAAATCTAGCTAACAATGTCAAGCGTGTACAGTCGGCCACACGCTATTATACCCCCTTTTGTTCGATTGTCGCCCTTATGCCGCGCGCTGTAAGATCTACCATGGGTTATCCTAGACTGTGGCCGACGGTACCCACCATCACATGACATGACATTATTACATGATTTATTTGTTCTGAGATGACACGTGTCGCTTTGTCATCAGTGTGGCCACATTGGTGGTTTTAGTTTCGGCGCCTTATTATATGTAGTCACTTTTGTGTCCCACTGCTGGGCAAAGCCTTTCCCTTTCACCTTCCAGCGGCTGACTATTTTGAAATGTTGTCAATTTATGCAAGCTAGAAATTTCTTCAACGAACCTTTTGCATCGAATCTCTATTTCCCGCCCTCGGCGGGACCGGCGGCGGCTTCTGCGCGTGCGACGCCCTCGGCACCGTGGCAGACTTGGCCGGCACTTCGTTCTTCAACAGCTTATTGTCAGTTCTTCGTCCCTCGCCCGCCATGATCGTGCCCTGGGTCAGCAGCACGACGTATTGCAGCACGTCTCGAAGGCTCCGCGAGACACACATGGCCGCGCAGGTGGACGTCAGCTCACGGATTTGTGTCACTGGGGCGCTGCCATCCTACACGTTGCGAAAACAGAAAGTAAGTCAATAGTTCGAGACTCGCGTGTGATACAGGTATAGCGCGTAATTCCGTAGGTACTGTGTATAAGAGAGGTGCGGGAGGGGTGAAATGTGACGTCTCGCTATACAAGTGACAGCATCAGTCGCACGTCAGTATCGCTGTCAGTATCGGAAGTCAGTAAAGATTGACGGCTCACAACACAAGAGACAGGTTTTGTCAGACATCAATACCCCTCCCACACTGCTCCACTAACGCAGGAAGCTACTGAGTTAAGCGCGATGCCTGTAGTTGTTTCGCAGGACAAATGAGATCTGGGCTTACCTTAACATGGAACAGCAACGAACAAAGATGGGTCCATTTTAAGGTAGGCGTCGGGAAGAAGGCGTGGAAACAGGCAGTCACAGTTTCGTGACACTCTTTCAAGATCGAGTTGGTCATCTCTAACGCAAACTGCACGTAGCACACTCTGTGCGCCTTCATCTTGCCCGGTTTCTTAGGCAGCATGGAGCAAGTCGGCGTCGCGTCTGCCAGTATCGTCTGTATGAGGTTTCTAACATCCGCTATAGCTTCAAAGTACGCCATGTATTCGTGGGAATTCCTTTTCCTCTTGTTCTGCGGGTACACCTCGTTTATGTAAGATCTTGTTAGTCTCAAGCACGCTCTTATAACATAGACGAGTCGCTTCTGATGCTTCATAACGGTTAATTTTTGAAAGTTTATAGGAATTTGGCCGTTTGTATCCAGAAGTATCACTTTGAAAGTATCCCAGCTCCATTGTAGCAGCGTAATAAGCGATCGGAAGCATGGAACTGTTACTTTTCTGGAAATGTTTTTCGACAAAGTTATTATTGGTTCTCCTGGGTCGAAATTTCGGGCGGGAATGTGGTGGTCAGTGCTGACAGTGTTGTAAAGCAGGCAGGGTATCTGGCCGGCGTTCACATCAGTTCCGTTGTTGGATTTCTTGGAAGTCTTGAAATGGAAGCCTATTTCATCGTTGATGACCATCGCTTGACCCGAAGAGCCACAGTCGGACGATGGACCGTTGATACACGCCCACGCGACGTACCATCTGTTAGCCTGTGAAATAATGCAATGGCGTTAGAGCTGCTATTGGGTGCCATTTTTTCAATATGGCGAGCCAGATACGAGGTGGCAAAGTAAAAGTTCAAGAAGAAAAACATCTCCAAACACGTCGTCACCGCCCCGAGCTCAAAAAGTTACTGCTCTTACCACTACGGGAACAGGAGCGTCAAAGAGCACCGAGAACTTGTCCCTCGGTGGACGCTCGAAGACCACGTCGGAGCTCATAAACTTTGAAAAACAGCTCTTACCCAATCACATTCTAATACAAATGGACAACTCATAGGCGCTCGAAATCGGTAACTGAAAAATTGTGCTTAAATTCAGTGTAAGCACAATATTTTCATTAGACGTTTGATGACTACGCAGCTGACAACATGCCAAAATGTGGTACAAAAAAGTGCCGAAATAACACCTTGACGATGCGAAATAAAGATGGTGTGACCTACCATCGGTTAATTAATATTATTTACATATGATAACAGGAGAAAAGGTACAAATATTAAGAGGAAACTATTAAATTTTCAATAAAAACCATTGATTGTAAACAAATGTTCCTGTTTCTTTCTCTCCCGCGGGTCAGAAAGAGCTTCAAGAACATAGTCAGAAAAGAAAACAATGGAGACTCCTTTTGTAAAGTAAAAATTCTGAGTACTAAAATTTTTCGCACAGTTCTTGCTCTATCCTTAGTCAGTTGAAAAGGGGCAGGCATTTTCACTAACATGACAGTTCGACCTGCCAGTTTACTGAGAAAGATGATGGGATAGGCTTTAGTTAAAATAATATAAATAACTAACAGGGGCTTAAGTCTGTAACACAATGGCGTGTCGATGGCGTCCCAGTATAAGTAGAAAGACAAAACAGGGGTTTCCTCGTTTTTCTCCTACAACCAGCGAACTAATCCTCTAGAATTAGAATCAGAATAATATTTCCTGTACTTACAACAAAAAAAAGGACCGACACAGCATGAATAAATCGTAATTGATGCTGTCAACTGGGAGCTCTTTTTGGCACCGTTGCGTTACAGACTCAGGCCCCAGGCCCCGCCACACTGATACACGAATACATCATCCTCTTCATTCGGCAGAAGACCAAAGTCGAAGATATCTGGCTAGGCGGGAGTACCAACGGTGGACTAGGGCGTCACGGAATGGTGGCCTAGAATGGGTCGAGGGTCGGTGTGTAGACTGAAAGCTCGATGACATTGTCAAAACAGCGGGAGGACAATGGACGAGATTGGCATTAGACCGAGGGGGTTGGCGTGAAAAGGAAGAGGCCTATGCCCAGCAGTGGCCTTTATTTATGGACTGGATAAATAAGTAGATTTGTATCACCTGGTTTTTTAAACTTCGCTGTTATTATTTTCCTAGAAGCTATCGAGCTATTCGAAAAGTCGTAGAACAACATTTGTTGGAAATCACATTTAGGGGTTGACATGTTTCAGGAAAAAAGCTATTTACAAATTATACTTACCTGCCTATTTTTCATAGTTTTGAATATAAACTGTTTAAAATAATATCCGCAACATTTAACAGATTTTTTTCCCCATAACAAAAAACTAAAATAGGCTATTGCTACTCCACTGCTATCTTTATTCCAAAAAACTTCAAAAATCAACTTACGTAGCTTCAAATTGCGTGATTGATTTACATTTCCGCTTAGTGACACAATACATTTTGAGGGCTTGAAGTGTCAGCAGCAATGTAGAAATAAAAAGTCAGTCGAAGCAAAATAGGGTGAAATTAGCGTGTGCCATGTTTCGACTTGGTTATTGTACGGAACAGTTTGTCCATTTGTATTGGAATGTCATTGCTCTTACCACAACGGGAACAGGGACGTCGAAGAGCGCCGAGAATTTGTGCCTCGGTGGACACTCGAAGACCACTTCGCATCGTCCAAGCAGCCGCCCCGAGCTCATAATGTTAGTGCAAAACCGCTCTTACCACTACGGGGACAGGAGCGTCGAAGAGCACCTGTAACTTATCTCTCGGTGTACACTCGAAGACCACTTGGCATCCTCTTAGCAGCCGCCCCGAGCTCATAAACTTAGTGCAAAACAGCTCTTACCACCACGGGGACAGGTGCGTCGAAGAGCACCGAGAACTTATCTCTCGGTGTACGCTCGAAGATTACTTCGCATCCTCCTAGCAGCCGCCCCGAGCTCATAAACTTAGTGCAAAACAGCTCTTACCACTACGGGGACAGGTGCGTCGAAGAGCACCGAGAACTTATCTCCCGGTGTACACTCGAAGACCACTTCGCATCCTCCTAGCAGCCGCCCCGAGCTCATAAACTTAGTGCAAAACCGCTCTTACCACTACGGGAACAGGGGCGTCGAAGAGCACCGAGAACTTGTCCCTGGGTGGACACTCGAAGACCACGTCGTCGCTCTCGGCGACCAGCTCGCCGTCACCCTCCTGGTAACCGCCCTCCGAGCCGATGTCGAAGAGCTTAATCTTGGCGGTGTAGTCGCCGCGCCCGCCGAAAAGGCCAATGCCACCTGGCGAGAATAATGTGCATTTCAAAATCTACGTTTTTGATGGAGCCATAAGAGCAGCACCATAAGAACCTGAGACGAATACAGGGGAATATCATGAAGTAAACGTATGCCAAACACGGACATTTTAACCCAATGAAACCAACCCAAAGAATGGGAGTGATTTCTCGCATTGAGCGTAAGATGAGACAAAAGCCAGTGTCGAAAAGACCGACTCCGCGTCGGACCCCCCTCCTTTAGTTTTTAAGTCATCACGTCGAAGCTTTTGCTTCGACAAACTTGCATACATATTATAACAGACATAACGACGGCACATGCCGCAAGTTTATTGTAAAATTATAATAAAGATCTCTATCTTCTATTCTATTCTATGAAATAAAGATAAACACTTATTATACAGTTAAAAATTAATTATCAGACAATCGCGATGTCGTTATTCGATGGCCTCAAATACACTGTCCGTACCTAGCAGGATGTCGGTGTCGCACATGAACCGGATCGCCTCAATGGAGTGGCCGGAGTAGCCCCAGCCGCCGCCGTGGCTCTCAAACCGGTTGACCGTAAGGAAGTCCTCCTTCGAAGGCGCCACGGGCGACGTCGCGCTCTCCTTCTTACACTGCACTTGGCTCAACCTGATAGAGAAAATTTTACTGTTAGACCCAACATTTTGTTAGCCAAGAAACCATTCAACGGGAATCCATTCGGTCACTTACTTGGAGTCGTAGGCGTAAGTCAAAGAGTCTAGACACCCCAACAAGTGCAAAGCGGCATGCATTCTCGTCACGTGACATTCCAGCACGCACGGAATCGCCAGCTCTTGGTTCAGAATGGACATGTTGGTCAGGGCGACACTGTCGATCTGTCTGTCGTCGACATGGCACACGGCTTCGATTGTCTCGATGTTTTTGAGGTCTTCCATGCGCTTCATGCCGCCGTAGTTGGGGTACTCGGATTGTTCATCGGGCGCGTACATGGGGTTGTCAGTGTTGCAGCAAGCTTGCGCCTGGTGCGAGTCGTAGGCGAGTATGTTGTAGCACTTCATGACCCTCATCTGCGGCTGGTAGCACCACAGAACGTCGTACAAAGGGTCGAGGCAGGCGAGGCTGTTCACAAAGTCGACCTGCTCCGACCCGGTCCAGGCGTTGCACGAGCCGTCCGACTTGTTGATCGTTATGCACTTGAACGCGTGCTCTGGCCGGTTTGGGAGGATCACTGAAACATGTGAACACGATTAGATGTGCGTTGTGTGTGGAGAGTGAAGCCGTTCACCGAAAATGGTTGAAAAAATATTGCTCACTTTATCTAAATTGAAAATATGTGAAAATTATTGTGCGTTGAACTACCACAATCACTCACCTATAGAGTTGGCGTTGGCGGTGATTGTGGAGCTGAAGAGCGTGTCCGTTTTTAGCAACGCCTGCGACACCTGGAATTCAATGCATTACATACAAATCGAGATCGTCCATCCAGAACGTGACTGTTTTTCTTAATGGGAACCTGGTTTTGTTAACATGGGGCTTCGCTGTGTACCAACAACCAAACCAACTAGCTCTTTCTTCTTATCGTGTCGGTGACGTTGTCATATTTTATTGGCCCAGAATTCGGCCACTAACCGGCGAACGAAAAAAACATGGAAGCATTTCTTCAAGCTAACCCATCCTCTAAAATCGGCACACGCATCTACTCGCGCAGAAAGCTTTGTTTAAAATATTTTAAACCAATAAGAAAACAAGAAACTCCGTCATTGGCGCTATTGACGGTATACTGACAGCGTCAAACTGACGTCTTCTCTAAGTCACGCCTAACGAATTACTAAAATCGAGAAAGGAACCATCTGTAGACTCCGCCCTTACGAGAACCATATGCATTAGGTCATTTCTCAGGGCTAGTGAGATCTCCATGTCTTCTTCTGCTCTCTGGCCTCTAACCAACTAGGTGTACCTGCACAAAGGTCTGATCCCCGCAGGCGCTGAGCCAGACGGCGCGGCAGGCGTGGCGCGGACCCAGCCGCGGCACCCGGCCCGGGCTCGCGTGCCACACGGGGCTCCGCTCGTGCCGCGGCGGCTCCTCCACGCGCGGCCGCCCCAGGCAACCCTTCTGCTGGGAGGATATAACACTGTTAGCAGTCAATTTTAGACCGCGCCTAAGAAACTTTTCGCATCAACCTCTATGCGCTTTATAACATGCAATTTGCAGAGCTCGATAAGAAACTCGTAAGCGCTAGCAATAGATAAAAATCTGGATTTAAAGGGGAAACTTGAGAACAAGGAATGCCGGGGATAAATGACATTTAATTTTGGATATCTGTCGGGTCGGGGCCAAAATTTTTAATTTAAGACATTGTTTTAGATGGAGTAGGCTTGCCCAGCACCTATACGATCCTGACAGCTTAGTCGACCAAGCCCACAGGAAAGGCAGGTCAATACGTGTGGAGCCAACTGAGCCGCGGGTTTCCTCACGATGATTTTCTTCACGTTTGCGAGTGGTATTGCTACTACAAATTCACAAATGTACGTAACTTTGAAATTAAACAAAGTAATAGATACATGCCCGCACTGGGAATCGAACCGGGTACCTCTTGCTTCAGAGTCCACTGTTCTACCCACTAGACCACCACCGCTATGACAGGGTATGACAGGGTAGAATATGACAAATGATAGCAACCGCGTATTTTAAATGTGAATGAGGTTGTATCTACCGATCCTGGGATCAATGGATGTATCCACGGATCCCGACGAATTGTCTCCACCGATACCGGGATCAGTGGAAACCATATTAGGTGCTGGTTCATACAAAGTACTAGCCTGGTAGCTGCCGAAGGTGTAGAGCTCGCCGTCGCGGGTCATGACGGCGGTGTGGTTGGAGCCGCAAGCGACGGCGGAGGCGCGAGGCACGCGCACGCGCACGATGCGGTGGTGCGCGCTCACGTCGCCGGCGCCCAGCTGCCCGTGCTGGTTCGAGCCGAATGTCAGCACCTCGCCTGTGAAGAGAATTAACGGATTAAACGGACAACTTCAAACCTCTCTAAGGCCCGTAATATCAATCAGTTTAAACTCGGATCATCAGATTTCTTTGATTTTGGTGTCAGTTGTTTTACACATTTTACGCATTTTCCTTTTGCAGACTCTATTGCAACCAAATCAATGAAATCCGATATTTAGGGGTAGCAAAACATTTTCATCGTTTGGATGGGCGTTAGCGCGGTAGTGCGTGTGGTTCACTGTCCTCTTAAGAAAATTTATTTACTCAAAAAAGCTCGTAAAATGGTCATTAATTCGACAACCTTCTTTGAGCAAAAGAGGACTTGCGGGCTACTTTGATTAGGCGCCAGAAAAGTTGTATGGAATTTCATTAATGTCGTGTTTTGCGGCCAGAAAAACTGTATGAAAATCCATTAATGTCGAGTTTTGTTTCATAAATAGAACTCTAAAGTCAGGCACAAAAAGTATTTATTTAGAATTTGGCTGTTTGGGTGCTGGCAGTCTACAAATTGCATAGAAAAAAAAAGCGCGGCCATATTGTTTTCGCCGCTTCGCGCGTTGTTCGAAGTGATTTTTTCTGTGCGTGCTGTTTTTGTTGTAAATAAAAGTGAACTCTTCAAACAACGAATCCTCCGATTCAATGTGTTTAACAACGCCGAACATAAAAAGGAAGCGAAATAAGATATTTAAAGGTACCTATTGCCACCGAAGTCAAAGGAAAAATACAAGTTTATCTACGAAAAGTTTGCGGAATGAAAAATCAACAGAAAGTAAACTAAGACAAAAGGTAAGCTGGTTCTATTTAAATTACTCGCATTGTTTGAGTAAAGCACTATACAAGCCTTGGTCTGCAATGAGTGCGCTTCTGGCCACGCTATGATGGCCTCGAGCTTAGCTTAGCTACGCTCTCGGCCCTTAAGCTTGGTCATCTTTGCAGCCCTTGCTGTCCGCGCTATAAAGGCCTCGACCTTCGGTCTCGGCCTTCATTCCAGCTTGTCCATCAAGGGCTGCAATGCTGACCACGCTGTGAAGGCCTTGAGCTGCGCTACGCTGCGCTCTGTCGGCCATCGAAAGCGCGCCAGAAACGCACCCATTAAAGACCGCGGCAGTAATGTACTAATTCTGTTATACAATAAAGCCCGGTTTACATTATTCCAGCGCTGGAGTGGATCGCTGGACTGAACACAACTGAAATAATGTTAAATCGACAGACTAGCCTTTTTGGTTTGAATTGTGATTGATATTACGGGCCTAAAGATCTTCGATCAAGGATAAAACTAGATACAACATAGAACTCTGAAATGTGTCTGGAAAAATAGATTTCCAAACTGCCTTTGGGAGCTTATTTGCTCGTAGTCTATGCAATTAAAGTAAAACTGTACACTAATGCAATAAGGTTGACATTCGAATATTAGACGTATGGTCGAAATGATGTTTCGTATTGTTCTATTGCTGATATCATTTGTTTCTGTGGGGACAAGTTTTTATTGTGATTTTATACGTAATGCGGATTCTATGGGATTTAGTTCGGTGCTAAAGATGTTAAAACCAAACAAAACGAGTGATCTAAAAGTGTAGTTTAATCCTCCATCGCCAACATCGTACGTTAATCATGTGTGTATACGTCAAGGTGTTTCTGGCGAGTCCCTTTTATTTGGCCCGATTAGGTTGGTCAGCGTAGGGCAAATTTGGCCAGCTTTACCACTGTCTCTCTTTCTCTCTAGGTGTTCAAGTGTATAATCACCATGTTCGGTGATGAGCGCCGTGTGATGCAGGCCGCACGCGACCGAGCCGACGCGGTGTCCGCCCGGGATAGCGATGCGCGCCGGCGGGAGACAACTCACTTTCACGCTCGTCTCGCGCTCCGAGTCGCCGCCCAGCTCGAGCGGGAATCTCACTTCTTTTTCTGTGGACACACGGTAAAGGCCAGTTTATAACGGTTTAAAATCTGACAGAATTTGGAAGGAACTGGTGCAGGATAGACATTGTCGATAGGAAGGATATCTTTACAAGCAAAAATACTATTAAAACACAGTCATGGTGAGGAAAACTATCGCATGTTTCAGGCTTAGTAGAGGCTGTTGATGTCTCTATTAATTCACTTACGCCGAATAACGTCAAAACCGGTGTTGTTTCTGGAAGAAGCTGTTATGGAAATGAACAATATTTTTTCAGATATAATGGGACTATTAACTGTGGAGAGGTTTTTGCCCTCCCGACCCGTGTCCATCTGGTTGAGCCACGGCGAATAAATATACCCATGGTTCAACTTAAAGAATACGGGGGCTGGACTGTCGCCCTTCCTGAACACAAGTTACCGCTTCTGCCGTCGGAGCGCGAGGAGGCGTCAGCGTCGTCGTCGGCGTCGGGGCGCGCGGCCGAGGCGGCGGCGAATGCGTCGGCGCACCGCCGGCACACGCCGCACGCACTGCAGCCGCTGTCGCCCTCGCCGCAGCCGCACTTCCTGCAAGCCACGTGAGCCAGTTAGAATGCTGATAACCAGCCCCCCAGGATGCGCAACGAGAATTCATTCCGGGGGCTTTTGAATCCGGGGACGGGGATTCAAGATATGTCGCTAACGATTATATGGCTACCATTGATTGTTTTGTTTTTGTAGACTTCACACTCTCTTGCGAAGGAACCTTTTCTAATGTGTCAAACAAATGCACTTATAGTGTGTCAAAAAGGCAAGTATATAAGCAGCATATTAAAGCAGTGGAGACTTGTTATCGGCCTTCTGCCGTATTCTTTTTATGCTAAACCTTTGTATCGGCTGTAAGTTTTCCCAAAAGAAAAAAAGTGACACGTACTGACAAGTAGACTTCAGTCCCGCTTCACGAAAAGACATGACACTAACATTACTTACTATAGAAATTATCAAGCCGGCAAGCGCAGATGAAAGTCTAGTTGAGGGTGGCTCTGAAAACGCATACTCACTCCTTGGGCACTCGGTTGGGGAAGTCTGCGCACTGGCAGGCGCTGGAGAACCCTGTACACTCTCGGCAGAGGACGCAGATGCGACAGTACTCCGACACCCACTCGTGCTGCGTCGCCGGACACAAGTGCGTCTCGTCCTTGTGGCTCTGTCGCCGCATTGTGTACATTTCTACGGGAGTAAGGTTTGCTTCATTCACTGTGCAGTTACAAAGTAACACAAAATTTTATTGTGGCGGGAAACACACGTTGCCGTTTTTGCAAGAGCGATCAAATGTACCAGGAGATTAAACGAAGATTAATACAAAATAGCGGCCGGCACGTGATTGGCTGAAAATAGTTTGTCATGATGAGATTAACATGTCTGTTACATTTAATTACTCTGTCAGAAATCGGGCGTCAGTATGCTTTTGATAAGTAGCTAAAGAAGATATAAGGGTTTAGATAACTTATAATTATAACAGTAACTTGTAAACTGTAACAGGACACTTACTCTCTTTCGTGTAACCGAACTCTCTACCGCACTGTCCTTTGTTGTTGATACCGAACGTGTAGACTTGCCCGAAGTTTGTTAGGGCGGCGGCGTGCGCTTTTCCCAGCGCCACCTGAACAAAAATTACAGGCTCCCAGCGATCTTTGCAAGACTTTAAGAAGCGATAACATTTCAAGACAGGAAAGTAATCTTCATGTAGCCTGTATGTATTGCAGTGTCTGACAGAGGGGAGGCTGTTGCCCTTCAGTGGGACACTAACATTTTCATATTGTTGTTTGTAATGACACGTGGGTTTCTCCTCGCCGCATGCGGGTAAATCACGATTTAATAGTACATTACTGCCGCGATCTGTAATGAGTGCGTTTCTGGCGCGCTTTTGATGGCCGACAGAGCGCAGCGTAGCGCAGCTCAAGGCCCTCACAGTGCGGTCAGCATTGCAGCCCTTGATGGACAAGCTGGAATGAAGGCCGAGACCGAAGGTCGAGGCCTTTATAGCGCGGCCAGCAAGGGCTGCAATGATGACCAAACTTGAGGGCCGAGAGCGTAGCTAAGCTAAGCTCGAGGCAATCATAGCGTGGCCAGCAGCGCACTCATTGCAGACCAAGGCTTGTATAGTGCTTTACTCAAACAATGCGAGTAATTAAAATAGTAATTAGAATAGTAATTAAAATAGTAATTTAATTAGCTTACCATTTGTCGTAGATTAGGTACTTTCTGGCGATTTTCCATTCCGCAAACTTTTTGTTGGTAAGCTTGCTTGTATTTTTCTTTTGACTTCGGTGGCAATAAATTTCGAATTACTAATTTCGCTTGCTTTTGAATGTCCGGCGGTATTAAACACATTAAATCGGAGGATTTGTCGCTTTAAGAGTTCACTTTTTCAACAAAAACACAGAAAAAATCACTTCGAACAACGCGCGAAAAGCCGAAAACAATATGGCCGCGCTTTTTTTTTCTGTGCAATGGCTGGACTGCCAGTACCCATACAGCCCAATTCTAAATAAATACTTTTTTCGCCTGATGTTTGAGTTCTATTTATGAAACAAAACTCGACATTAATGGATTTTCATACAGTTTTTCTGGCCGCAAAACACGACATTAATGAAATTCCATACAACTTTTCTGGCGTTTAATCCAAGTAGCCCGCAAGTCCGACTTTGCTCGAAGAAGGTTGTCGAATTAATGTCCACATTACGAGCTTTTTTGAGTAAACAGTTTTATATGTGTTTAACACACTCAAGGACACTCTCACGTGGTCTATTGTTATTTTTATTGTCAATAGCATACGCGTGTCCGCGAAAGCGTTCAAACACAGTATTTCAAACACTTGTTTTGTACAGTTTGATGCACTTTGAGAGCGAAAAGATTCTCATTCGGTTCGTTCCTTTTTAGGTAAATATCGGCTACCTACATTGAAACGAGAAAAGTCTGCAGGGATTGGTGCTTCTGCGTTCGCCCCCTGCAGAAGCGCGATTTTTTAAAACCACATACGTAGCGCATGCTTTACTCCATAGGACATCACTAATCGAGTAAAATAATTTATGGTTGTAAGAGGTATATGTCACAAAAAAGGCACACTATGTTCAGCAAACGATCGAAACCGAGTGCCGGGACCACTGTGCGTCAGGTCTTGCCGCCTCAGCTCAGGTAGCCCAGCCAGCGGTAATGTGCCAAAATACCTGTATGATTCTCTCATGGCGCAGCGCGGTGACGACGCCGGCAGAGTCGCAGTGCTGAGTGTCTTTGCCGAACATGAGGAGCAGGCCCTGACGGGTCACCAGCGCCGTGGAGCCATAGTTACACGCCGCGTACACTATGTGATGTCCTTCAGCCTGCGAATCGCCAAACTGTTAAGCCGTAAATTCGAAACAGCGGCGCGTGTAGAGGGCGCGGTTGTAAACGTGTAAACTTTTATTGCGGTATCTGTAGGAGCGTTTACAGTTTGATGCGCTTGAAAAATGCTATACTTGAACGCGTAGGAAGGATGGTTTACTACACCGTGGCGGACCCGGGTCGAGCGTTATTTCTATGTCGGTTGCACTATCAACTCTGCCAACGCACAACCGTGCCGCCCATTCGCCATACAAATAAAGCTCGGCTCTGACTTGCCACCCTGTAACGTAAATCGTGTAATTGTAATTAAGTAAGATGTTTTCTGTACACTAGCACTAAATCGTGTATTACGTGTAAACAAAAGCAGTGTTACCTTGAGCATCTTCTTGGGGCGTGTGGGTTTAGGCGTGCGCCGATGCTTGCTGTTGTCGCCGTCTTCGCCGCGGCGCGCCACGCCCGTGAACAGGGCTGCGCCCGAGTCGAGCACCATGATCGCGTGGACGCCTTCGTGCCCCACCGCTATCTGAAAGGGGCCCGTGACCGTCACATCTGGCTCTTGATGACACTTCTAAACGAATAGGAACTCCCAAACCCTAGCTGTGCAAGAAATCTAGAAATGAGAGTTAGCGTGAGGAGAAAATTACTTATACTCTGCAGTGGACACAGGAATAAGGCTCTTCATCATCTACAGCCTGTTAACACCCACTGCTGAGTAAAGGCCTTTACATGCTCACGCCACCTCTCACGATCCTTTGCCAGGCGCAACCACTGTTTTCCGGCTACTTACTACAGCTGATAGCTGATAGCGGAAGGGTGATGATAATAATTATAATCAACTCACAGCTTTTCAGTGTTACTTATTTACGTTTCAGCCGGACTACGGCTAAGCCAAAAGTAAGGGCTGACTTTGTGGTTGGTGATTGGTGATTCAAATTAATGCAGAAATTTATACTTTTCCTATTAGTTACCAGAAATAACCATTTTGGCGCAGTAGGCAGTGAATTAAGAGCCGGCTGATAACTTAGATGCCGAGCAAGCCTACGCCATCTAAAATATGTCCCAGGCATTGCTGTGGGCTTTGTCCGTTATTGACGCAAACTGCCATTTAGTATAAGTGTGGGTCCCACCTGCGAAAGGCTTCATTAACTACAAGTGGTGTTTTAAATTAGTGATGTTATACCTGAATTATTCTACATTTCTTGGTGTTGGTAGCATCGTGCCTGTTAAAGATCGTCTCCTTCATTAGACACCATCGGCCAAACTGCGGACTCTGCACTTTGTAACCTAGACTGTTCGCCTTTCCGGAATAGTAGACCTGTCAACAACAGTGTAGTTAGTAACCCGAAGCGTGATACGATGTGTAAAGTCTATAATACTGACACAATAGGTGTAGCGCTTGTCTCAGTAGGCTCCTGTGGTATGGGAGCGGTAACACACTCCGTGTTTTCATTGATGCGTTACTTCAGTCGGACGTCAGCTACGCTGTCATTTGTATAGGCGAGACGTCACATATCACCCCTCCCCACAGCCTTCTTTATTTCTCAAGCCGTGCTATTAAGTTTGGCAACGTCGCATTTAAGGACTGCGTGAACCGGTAGTCTAAGACTATCTAATAATTATTTTTCCATTGACTTATTAAATTATTATCCCGTGGGAAAGAAAACATAGATAAAGGTCTTTCTCCTCTCTTTTGACTTGAGTCGTAATTCGACTTACAGCAGGGCACACAACACCGGCGAGGCATTTGAAAATAAATTCATGATTTTATTTTGTGTTACGATTTAACTATACAACTATAAACTATACATACAAGGTAACTACAATCCGTAACTAAAACTTTGAAAATACTCTAAAAAACATACCTTAGGCTGGCAAGTCAAGTTGGGCTGTTTTAAAGCAATGAATAACTAATAAATTACTTAATTTTCTCTTAAAATATCAGCAACCACAAATCAAAACAAATGCTCACGTCAAGTGCAGATGACGTTTAATCCAACTAACTTAAAACTACTAGTGGTTCGCCCCGAACTATGAACTCGCGACCCCATATCTCAGCAACCCCTCGACCGATTTGGCTCATGTTCGAACTTAAAAATTCTCTTGGCCTCATTTACTTGCCTACCAAATTTCATGACGATCCTACTAAAACTCAAGTTATCGTCGAACGAACATTCATACATACATACATACATACATACATACATACATACATACATACATACATACATACAAACGCCGGATTGTTCCAGTAGACTCGGAGAACTTCGCTCGCTTCGCTCGCTCGTTCAACAAGAAACTTAGTATAAAAACAAACAGCATAACTGTCATGTTATTTAGCCGCGTATTATTATGTGACCAAAATTAATGGTTTCCAGCCAGAGTTGAAGTTAGTGAGACTCGGATTAGTTGTAACTTGGTCGTACTATCATAATAGCTTCTGACAAGCAGTGCACTGCGTAAACCGGTTCACGGGCGACGTTGCCAGACTTTCACATGGCTTGAGAAATAAAGAAGGCTGTGCCCCTGCCGAACCGCTTCCCTACCGCAGGTCAATAAACCGCTATGCCTATAAATAGTGCACGCGCATCACAGTAAGGTGATGATGACTTATACCGTGAAACTGAACCCTAAAACCCACCTTGCCCGAGGCCGTAGTGAGCAGGCCAAAGTCCTGCCCGGTGCAGATGGACATCAGCGGATCATCGTTGATATCGTCGAGTTGCACGGCCACTGGGGTATCAAGCTCCACCGTCCGGCGAGCCATGCCGTCCTCAAAGGGGGCGCGGCCTAAAGCCAGCGTCCGTCGCCGGAGCAGGTGCACGTTTAACTCTCTCTGGGACGTGAGAGTGCATGCGCCCTCGACGCGCTCCGACGTCGCCTCCACGTCGTACAGACGCACCGTCAGGCTATCCTGTGTGGTTGAAGAAAACGGAGCAAGCGTTAGCCCAAAAATTCTAGTAGTAGTATGTCCAAATCCCTGGAGCTGGATTTCCATCACCAAATAATGTTATGGAAGATTTCTTTGGCAACGCTGTCCTGTCGACCCAAAGTGCAAAGATAATCGCGTCCGTTTTTTTTTTTTGTAGTCAAGTGATACCACAGTAAAACTAAGTTAGTGACTTACGTAATTGGTAAGCAGTATCAATCCCAGTTGGTTGCCGTCCGTGAAGACGGCACTTTTCGGCTCGATAGGGGTCGGCTGGCCAGGGTCCAGGCGAATTATATTACTAACTTCTAAATTATGTTTATCGACTTCATATATCTCAGTCTTTTTTCTGCCAATCCTTACGTATAGTTTATTCTGTGGAAAAATAATTTACAATATAAAATCAATTACTTCATTTTTTTATTGTTGAGCTATATTTCAAGCTGAATGTATAAATAGTTATGATTAGTAGATGATTGATTATGCAAAGCATGTTAAATACCCAAGCCACCAACCTTACAATACCCAAGCCAACCATGCCGATCGCTCGAGAAAAAATCCGGTTTATAGAGATAAACGTGTTGCCTTATAGAGCTTCCATAGCCAGACCCAATCTTCAGCAGGCCTTTCGAGGTGAAGACATAAAGGTAGCACCCATCTGACACTAGGGACCTGACAATCAGCTCCCCATGGCCGGTGGTCAGCTGTGCAGGCAAATCTACCGGGAAACTAGTAACAAGGGACTGGGTCGGGACGCCATAGTTCAACCATAAGTTGCGGGACGGGGTGCCTAGAATATAGGACTGGACACTTCTCTGGAGGGTGGTGATGTTTGCCGGGATCTGAAACAATGAGAAAATATTTACTGTTTAGAAGGCATACAGAGTGTCGAAGATCTAAATTATTGGTCTAAATTCAGATTATAATACCTATTTTTGTGTAGTAGTTGTGATCTTAACATCTTGGAGCCTCGGATGTAAGCAGGAGGACAAACAGAAGCATACTCAGCCTTACCTGAACGTTTTGGTTGGCGAGGCCGGGGTGAGACATGAGGAGCGAGGCCACGGCGTTCAGGATGAGCTCGGCCTCGCCGCGCGCCACCGACAGCGCCAGCAGACAGGAGCAGCTAAGCGCGGTGAGGTTGGTAGGCGTGTCGGCCCACCCGCTCGGCCCGCTGCCGCTAGCCACTTCAACCAGCATTGAGTGCAGATTCGATATTATCTGTGTGCGGAAACAAACGATATTTTTATTAATTATCTAAATAGCGCAAAGCTTATACCATGTGCGGATGCGCGCTTAGGCGTACCAAAGGAGTAGAATATGAAATATGTTTTCAGTTTCACAGTTAGTGTAGGGTGGAGCATCATCGCTTCGGTTTGATGGCATGCACGCTAAGATAGCTGGTGGTGTGACATACCTCGCCGGGCTCTTGGTGCAGCTCCTCGGGCGCGTGCCCCTGCAGCACGTCCAGCAGCGCGTTTAGCGCGTGCTCGCACAGTTGCGCGTCGGTGCAGCGTGCCTGCGCGATCAGCGCGAACACTGTGCGCAGCCCGATGCCGGTGATCTGTGGAAACTTGTCCTTTGTATTGCGTGCTAATAAAAACGCCGAAGTGTTTCATTTCACAGACTACTTCGAACTTGAGGCGTTACACTTTTTAACCCCCGACCAAAAAGAGATGTGTTGTAAGTTTGACCGCTATACAATGTCTGTCTGTGTGTGTGTCTGCTTGTGGCACAGTAGCTCTTAAACGGGTGAACCGATTTGGATGCGGTTTTTTCATTTGATAGCAGTTTTTTTAGCGACTGTTCTTAGATATGTTTTATCAAATCGGTTCAGCCGTTTATCAGATATGCTTATTTGAAGCTAAAATGTAATTCTATTTTACGTGTGGCCCTCGGCAGCAGGGTGGTATACTGTATACTATTACGTACTTTAGGTAATTTAGCAAGTGGTGGTTGAGTTGCTTGCTCTTCATTGTCGCTGTCATCGGAGTGGTCCCCTGGGCTGGGCTGCAGGTGCTTCCAGCGATTGAGTACGACCCGTCTCACTGCAGCATACACGGCAAACTGGGATGGATTCGCAAGCAAGTTCGGTGCGCAGCAGACGGACAAGCTGCTAGCTAGAAGCAGCCTGCGAAGCTTGTTCTTGGGTTTCTTTTCCACTTTTCTATAAAATGTTATACATATTTTACTAAAAAACCTTAATTGCCACTGTGATTACAGGCAAAGGGCTGAACTCAGTAGGTTCTTGCAGATATGGAAGTGGTGGGTTTTATTGATGCGTGACTTCATTTGGACACTTGGACGTCAGCATCACTGTCACATGTATACCCTCCCGCACCGCTTCACTACCGCAGGAACCTTCCCAGTTCAGAGCTATACCTGTAGTTAAGTATTATGAGCATTCAAGGGAATAACATAATTTTAAAAAACCCTATGATTTATTTTGTGTCCAATAAAACTTAATTATCATTAAAAATATTGCATTATTGTTTGTTGACCAGTTTTACTTTTGAAATAGTGATTGCTCTTTGTTCTGATTCTCAACTTTCTCAACTCAGAAACCGGGCCATAATCACTTACCTGTTGCTGCTCCAGTAAAGTGCTCGGAAATATTTTTTGTAGTTCTCCGGTTCCATGCAACTAAGCTCGGGGACCTGCGACATGGTATTGCTGTTGTGAAGCATTTATTTCTGCAATTGATAAAACAGATCTTGCGTTATTATTTGTACCTAAGTAGCTATGACCTAAGTAGCGCACAGAGTGCGAGGGAGCACCAACAGCATCCTGGAAGTAATTGCAGATAGGGCTGATTGCCATATCTATGGACATTGGGTCCGTACACATATGTATGGGTCCAATAAGTACCTTAATTAATTAAGTTTTTAGAAATAAATAATTTACTAACATAAATTAAGTCTCATTAAATGCTAACAAACTGTATGGATCCTTTCTGAAATAAATATATTGAATTGAATTGAATTGAATTGATACAAAGAATATGTAGGTATCGACACATACCGGATCCGGCTAACATGTTTATGTTTAAGGTTCATCCACAGCTCTTTACGAATATAGTAAACAAGTTATTTATATTTTGTTTAAAATTTAGGAATGTGGCAATAAACAAGAGCATTGGTAGGCTGCTTATTGGAAAATATTATTAAGCATGACTCGGCAAGAGAATGTTTTATCTTGTAAAATGCAATAGCATAAGCAAAACATTCGCTACCGTTAAAATGTGAAGACATGGCCTATGGCCTTTGCATCTATGTAATGAGATGATTTATACAGCGTCCAGAGGCACCTTCACTCAGACTAGATAGGTGAAGAGAACACTCGGCGCTGCAGGACCTGAGACATTGAAGACATGAGAACCACAACTATTCATGAATGTTCTATTTACCAAATTCTGTGGATTGAGTGGTTAAATTACTTCATCTTGACCAAATGGGCCTTATCCAAATGAACCAAGACAGGAACTTACATTCAGCACAGACACTTACATTTAAATCATAAATAAAATCAAATCGCAATAAAATCAAATCGCTTTGCCGCTTCTGCTGTGCTAAGGTATCGAGGTATCAATGAAATGATGGGTTCAATGACCTGAATCATTGCAAAAATAATGATTGATTAGTTCGGACTTATTTAACACGATTAACAACACTTCAAGGGTTGTAGTTTCAGGTATTATTATCAAAAACTAATTGACATTGATTTTTTATAGTTAAATGAGTATTAGCGTCAGATTATAGAAGTAAAAATTTACAGGCTCTAAATTAATTCGCTGCATAGACGTGGTACAGAAAGGCGCGTTGAATATTTTCCTATGAGTTACAATACATACCTCATACAATAATAACCACAATTTCTTCATATTCATTTATATTTGTAACAATATTTCAAATATCGCAGACCGATCTACATTTTGCGGTACGGTAACGTCAAAAAATCAATAAACAATACAAAGAGAAACCGGTATTAATCGACAAATTATAAAAACCGGTTTTTGCATCAACATTATAAAAACCGGTAATGGCGATAGACGGTTCAATATTTGCGTTCAATATTGCCACTGATTTACTATACGCCGTTTTCACGGCTGTCAAATTTCGCTTTTTCTGAAGATATTATTAATCTGTGTAAGCATTTGACAGCCACTTCCCGATTCTTGTATGGCCAAGCCTATGAGCGCCATCTACCAAGGGCTTTGAATTCATATTTTAACTGTCGCATTGCAACGTGTAAACACCTTTCCAATGCATGGAACATTGTCATTGAATGCTAAAATTTGTAAAACCCTTTCAATGA
The DNA here is from genome assembly GCA_949319315.1 of Zelleria hepariella. NCBI lineage: Eukaryota > Metazoa > Arthropoda > Insecta > Lepidoptera > Yponomeutidae > Zelleria > Zelleria hepariella. The sequence continues at coordinate 20,865,449 of OX439379.1, forward strand.
TTGCGCAATGCATTGCCGCGTGTAAACACGGAGATTGAACGATAGATAACTCATTCTGTTCTGCGCGCAAAGCATCGATTTTGTAGTTTACACTCTGTTATCATATCACGTTGCTAAGTTTGTTTTATCTTTATACAATGGTTTATTTATATTTTATATTTATGTTTATTGAACGAGCGAGCGAAGCGAGCGAAGTTCTCCGAGTCTACTGGAACAATCTGGCGTTTGTATGTATGTATGTATGTATGTTTGTATGTATGTTTGTATGTATGTTTGTATGTATGAATGTTCGTTCAACGATAACTTGAGTAATTTTAGTCCGTTCGTTATGAAATTTGGTAGGTGGGTAAATGAAATTAAAATATTTTTTTAAGTTCGAACATGAGCTAAATCGGTCGAGGGGTTGCCGAGATATCGGGTTGTTAAGTTTATATGGGGTCGCGAGTTCACATTTCGGGGCGAACCACTAGTTTATTAGTGGCATGACAGTCAGATTCGACAATTTTTGGAATATTTCCAAACCTACGAATGTTTATGGAACCACCAATCAAAACAATACAAAGACAGGAAGCGTGACAATGCAATAAAAGCATATTTTTGAACGAGCGAGCGAAGCGAGCGAAGTTCTCCGAGTCTACTTGAACAATCCGGCGTTTGTATGTTTGTATGTATGTATGTTTGTATGTATGTATGTATGAATGTTCGTTCGACGATAACTTGAGTTTTGGTCGGATCGTTATAAAATTTGGTAGGCGGGTAAATAAAATTAAAAGAATTTTTAAATTCAAACATGAGCCAAATCCGGCGAGGGGTTGCCGAGATATGGGGTTGTTAAGTTTATATGGTGTCGAGAGTTCACAGTTCGGGGCGAACCACTAGTCATAATTGAACGAGCGAGCGAAGCGAGCGAAGTTCTCCAAGTCTACTAAAACTAGTGGTTCGCCCCGAACTGTGAACTCGCGACCCCATATAAACTTAACAACCCCATATCTCGGCAACCCCTCGACCGATTTGGCTCATGTTCGAACTTAAAAATTCTTTTAATTTAATTTACCCGCCTACCAAATTTCATAACGATCCGACCAACTTTACTCAAGTTATCGTCGAACGAACATTCATACATACATACATACATACATACATACATACATACATACATACATACATACAAACGCCGGATGTATTTGTATGTATATATGTATGTATGTATGTATGTTTGTATTTATGTATGAATGTTCGTTCGACGATAACTTGAGTAAATTTAGTCGGATCGTTATGAAATTTGGTAGGCAGGTAAATGAGGCAAGGAGAATTTTTAAGTTCGAACATGAGCCAAATCGGTCGAGGGGTTGCTGAGATATAGGGTCGCGAGTTCATAGTTCGGGGCGAACCACTAGTATGTATGTTTTTAGGTATGTTTGTATGGTTGTATGTTCATGAAGGTTCGTTCGACGATAAGTTGACTAAATTTGATCGGATCATTATGAAATTTGGTAGGCGGGTAAACAAAATTATAATAATTTTTAAGTTTGAACATGAGCCAAATCGGTTGAGGGGTAGCCGAGATACGGGGTTGTATAGATTATTGAACATAAGTTGGTAGATCTGTACACGCGTTAAGGCTCGGTATAAGGCTAACTAGCGCCACCAATGTTGAAAAAATCATATGTCCCTTCAGAAGAAGTTTCTGACAAAATCCTAAGATGAGCTCATGCGCCATGCTTTTCTAGATTTTTAAGTGTAGGTAGGTACCCAACTCAATTTCTAGTCTTAAGCTAAAAAAATTTCGATAACCGCCAAAAACGGCCGCTTTTGGCGGTTATCGAAAATGTATTAGCTTAAAAGTAAATTTCGAAGAGGGTATCCACACTTAAAAATCTAGAAAAGCATGGCGCATAGGCTCATCTTAGGATTTTTTCAGAAACTTCTTCTAAAGGAAGATATGATTTTTTCAACATTGGTGGCGCTAGTTAGCCTTATACCGAGCCTTAATGCATTGCACAATCATTGAAAGCGTTTTGCGAATTTTGGCTTTCAATGCCAATGTTGAATGCATTGGAAAAGTATTTACACGTGTCAATGCATTGCCATTGACAGACAGCAATATTGAACGCAAATCCACACATCTCAAATGTAGGTATGGACGGAAAATCTCTTACCTGTCGTCATCGACGTTTACCTCACTACCCAACTTCAGTAAGTGTGTAGAGGGGCCTTTATTAAATCATGACTAAAACTTTTTTTGCCGGTTTTTCACAACACTACCGCGCCATTGTGTTTTGGTGGTTGGTGTTCGTTCCTCGATTTGTCTTAAAAATTGTAATAAATAGCTATTCTAATGAATATATTTTATACTAATGATATTTTAGAGAAGTTACAAACAGTGACAATAATGCGTGCCGAACCTTTTATACCAGACTAACTGGAAATTTGATTCACCACGGTAAGTTTGAAATAATGGCTTAGGTTATTTGTTGTCGCATATCTGTAGATATGTATAGGAATTGGTCATCACGTTTAGTGAAATTACAATATAAAGGAATCCTATATTGGAATACAGAACGCTTGTATTGTGGCGTGCTGCCCTCGGCATCGCTTCGTCGAATGATGGGTCACTTGTATCTGTTTCTGTTCCCAATTGCCTTGACCTGATCTCGAGGGTCCTCAAGCTCCTTTTGGCACATTATAATCGGCTGGAGAAGAAAGCCCTGCTAATAACCTTAGTTGAAAGCTCAGAAGGTCAGTGGAAACGATAAGGTGGTGGCTTTCACTCATTAGGTTAGGTAGTTGTCAGAAATTCTTTGTGGTGGTCAATTTGGTAATAAAGCACTATGCGTATTCGTATAAAACATCGCATTTTAGTGAATACAGGGCATATGTCCTGTTTTATTAAAAGTATTCACTTTGATTGTCTTTCCATATTACTTGACTATCACAATTGTCTTTCCATATCACATAACTATCACATAATTTCTTCTAAAATGTAGCCAAGGTTGGAACTTCTGTAGATACCCTTCTTCTGTTATGGTGAACTTGCTCATTCATATTAAATAAACAAAATTGTTTATTGTATCTTTAAGTCATAATCATTTAGGAATGTGAATCATGCTTTTACTAGGTATTCACCATAATTTCTGGGTACTTTCTTTCTAATAAAAACATTGTACCTTTGTTAGGTGTTAGGAAAATCTTCAGCAATATTACAATCAGATATCTAGATACCTTGTCCTTGCACCATTTTCTATTTATATTCATGCCAATGAACAATAAAATTGAAAAGTAATACTTTTAACATAGTTAAGTGAAACAAGCTGTTTGCTCTTGTTACTGTAAATCACTATTCTTTTCCATTGTGATATTAGACATATTATGCAGCCCGTCACAAACAATGTTGACTGTTGCACGCTCTTGCATGTTTTAACTTGTGTAGCTAATATCACAGCCATCTCAATCAGTTCAGGCCCAGTAGGACGCACAACTAGCACCGCCAATGAAAACAAAATCATATCTTCTTTTCGGATGTGTTTTTGGCAAAAAATGCTCCTGCGATTAGGTCCTAAAAATAGTTAAGCCTTGCGTTGAGAAATCGCAGGAGCACTTTTAGTAAAAAACGCATCCAAAAAGATCATTTTTTTTTTTTATTGGCGGCGTAGTTGCGCTTCCTATTCAGAAATACACCTCTCCTTTATGTGCAGTCTAAAAAATAGTTGATAGGAAAGGCTAAAGTTATTTGTACCTATTTCGAAATCTCCAACATAAATTCCTTGAAAGTCTTGAAACTTTTATAAAAGTACTTACAGTCTCCAACGTGCGCCTTGTAGAGCTGAAACCTTGGAACCTTGGAACTTAAAACTTTTTACTAGGTAATTGAAGTTAATGAAAGTGCTTCTGGAAAAAAAATGTGTTGCTGTGCAAGAATTTTTCTGGTATGATATCAAATGGAAATGTTTATTGACTTGCACAGCAACACACATTGTTTGTAGAAATCTGAATATCAAGCAAGCAGAGCTGTTGGCAACAGATATTTTTTCTAGTCCTAAACAGACTGCAGAGATGAGAGGTTGATAATACCTACAGACAAATGTGTCAAGCATACATAGTTAGTTTCTTAGTTCCACCCATTTGGTTCTCCACTGCTCACTAAAGGTCTTTTTATTATTTATGTAAGGTTTAAACTTTTTCGACAGTTGTTTTATCCAAAGAAATAGGTACTTACTGAATTTATCTTCTTCTTTGTGTGTGGTCAATCTCCGCATAAATAAACTACAGGGTGCACTCGAACTTGGTAGCGGAACTTTAAGTAGGCTGTCTACTGATCACTTCAAACAACTTGTACCAGCGGAGGTAGCATGACTTTTATCGAGGCGGATTTATCCAACAAAATGGCGGTTTATCAGCATTTTGTTGGATAAATGCGCCTCGATAAAAGTCATGCTACCTCCGCAGGTGGCGAAAAAAATGGAGCTAAAAAAATATCAGCTGTTATGGAACACTGTGCTGTACTGAGTCGACCTTTTGTATAGACAAAAGGTCGACTCAGTACTGCACCAAATGTATGAAACAGCTGATATTTTTTTAGCTCCATTTCTTCCCCACCTGGTATAAGTTGTTTGTAGTGATCAGTAGACAGCCTACTTAAAGTAGGCTGTTTATTAATTTATTTGTCTATTCCCAGGATAGTCTGGCGTGCTCACTGCGCCGGGGCTGCGATGGAGGTCGGCGCGCGAGCCCTGGACGTTCTGCCGCTGCTCCAGGAGCGAGTGGCGGCGCTGACGGGCGGCCGCGACCGCCGCGGCGGGCCCATCATCTGGTTCCCGGCCAGCGCGCGCCGAGATCGCGTCGCGCCAGATGACTACAGGCGCCTCCTCCATTATTTGACTAGCATTCCAAGGTAAAACGGCAAGGACAAGGCTGGCAGGGGACTGGGGAGGTTGGCTTGACAAGGAAGAGGCCTATGCCCAACAATGGGTGACATTTATTTGCTGAATAGAGAGATATTTCCAAGGGACTAGACCGACCATAACATTCTAGTAATAGGCGCCCACTAATCGAATCTGTGTCCCTAATCCGTGGTGCTGGGTTGTATAAACCACAATCTTATTGTTTCGTTAGGTTAGGTTGTGTTCTGACTTCTGATGCGTGAAAGTAAATAACAATATTTTGTTTTCAGTGAATCTGTCAGGTCACACGGTTTTACAATATTAATTGATATGAGAGGTTCAGCATGGGCTGCAATAAAACCAATACTAAAAGTTCTGCAAGAACACTTCCCTTCATCCGTCCATCAGGCACTAGTAGTGAAACCTGATAATTTCTGGCAAAAACAACGTACAACTATAGGAGCACATAAGTACAAGTTTGAGGTGAGTTTTATTCTTTACAACCCTTAAAATTAAAGCCAAAAAGGTAAATATGTAATCCAATTTAATTTTTTCAGACAACTATGATAAGTTTAGAGGCAGTGCCAAAGGTAATAGATACAACCCAATTGACCCCAGACTTAGAAGGGACCTTACAATATGACCACGCACAATGGATAGATCTGAGAATGGTAAGTGTTTCCATTAACTTAGGCATAAGCACTTCCTCTGAAGTGTTTATGGCTGAGTTAATATAATAGTCTCTGCTATGTATATTTTTGATATTTATTTATATTTATTTTTAGTTGAACTTAAAATTACTAGTGGTTCGCCCCGAACTTCGAACTCGCGACCCCATATCTCAGCAACCCCTCGACCGATTTGGCTCATGTTCGAACTTAAAAATTATCTTTACGTCATTTACCCGCCTACAAAATTTCATGACGATCCGACTAAATTTACTCAAGTTATCGTCGAACGAACATTCATACATACAAACATACATACATACATACATACAAACAAACGCCGGATTGTTCAAGTAGACTCGGAGAACTTCGCTCGCTCGTTCAAAAATAATATTTTGTCGACACTAAAATCCTTATTTGGCTCCCCGGTTACTTCGTTAATTCATCTTTCCCCCACAAAGGCTTTCGAGGAGCTCCTCTGGCAGGCGGCCGAGCTCCTGGACCGACTGGACGACCTGCAGGAGGACGTGGCGCGGGCCGACTTCGCCGATGACGTCACAGGGGCTCGCCGCGCCATCGACGCCCACGCCGAGCTCAGCAAGCGGCTCGCGAAAGTGCCTGTCGACGAACTCGAGGCGCAAGGTATGTCATTTTTTTCACTAATGGTTCATCAGCCTGTTAACACCCACTGCTGAGTAAAGGCCTCTTCATGCTCACGCCACCTCTCACGATCCTATGCCAGACGTAACCACTGTTTTCCGGCTACTTGGGCTATGTCATCAGACCATCTGGAGGTCTGCCAACCGATGTCCTCCCCTCTCGAGGTCGCCATTTCGCAATGGACTTCGTCCTTCTGCCATCAGTTCGTCTAGCCAGGTGTCCTGCCCACTTCCACTTCAAAGACGTTTTCCGATGTCTGCCACTTTTGTGGGGCTTCTTATTACAACGTTCGGTGTAAAGTCCAAGAGCTCAATACCGAGCATTGCTCGCTCCATGGCTCTTTGGGCAACGTTGACTTTTTTCATAACTTCTTTGGTAAGAGTCTGTGTCTCAGAACAATAAGTAAGATGCGCCTAGCAATCTCTTTTACCTGGAACTGTTGGCCAAAGGAAAAACGAGGTCCAAGATAAACGTATAACGTAACGTAGTCAACCACTTCGATGGGAACAGTTGTCCACTAATGGATAGGGTTAGTTATTCATTGTAACAGATGCTTCTGCTTGCACGTTGCCAGCTTGGGCTGTAAAAGGTGTTATGCAAATACCCAGGTAATTCGTCTATTTGCCTGAATCTCGCCATCAGAGTCGGTTGATGCTTTCAAGTAGGTTCTAACTAAACCTAATATTCGGTGTTACGTAAAAACAATCTGAGTTAGTTACTATTAGTACGCGTATGAACATCAATAACACTAAAGTGGTTGTAATTGATTGATCGGCGGTGTATAAACATCTACTTTGATTGCTACTGTTATTGCAGTAAAAAGAAAACAAGTTTCATGTACCCATCTCTCATTAGAGCGACCAAGCACATAGGTTATACGTAGAGCTAAAATTATTTGACCTTAGTTTACGTGACGTCATTACTTGAACTAAGAAAAAAATAGGGTAAACTACAACCTAATTATTTCTCAGTTCACTCTAATGAAATTAGATCAAACTTCCATAGGAGAAGAAAACTTATTTAAAATAATCTTCAGTCTAGTGATACCCGACTAAAACGTAACTCTCACATCACACACACATCAAAGCTTAACTACTTTGCTATAGACGTAATACAAAACTCTTGATTATTATGGCTCTGTCCTATTTGCTGCAGAAATGTGAAACATGCTCTTTATAAGGATGTTAACTCATCATTGCTATTCAAGGCCTCGAGTTTGTTTCGACTAATATGCGGGCTGTTTGCCTGTGTAATTAGCGAAATTAATATGATGTATACTGCGGAAACGAATATGAATGTGTGTTATAAAATTACTTGTGCAAAAATACGTATAGTCGTTGAATTTATGTGCAATAAAAGAGAATCCAGACATGCTTTGATAATAAAATCAATGACTAGTACTTGATTTTCACTACGCCAACTTTTACGGGTGTCTACTTTAAACAATAGACGTAATGCAGTTATTAAGAGTGTCACGCCTCATCGACGTTCAACCCGTTCTTATAATACGCCGAAGTAAAACTTGCTGGACACTGACAACAGTTTCATGTGTGCAAAATCGATGCGAAATTACGTGCTTCATGTTTATTTCACAATAGCCGCCGCGATGTACCGATCGCGTTGCGCTGGTCGAAGAAATTAAACTTTAATTCAGTAATGTGCTTTGAAAATTGCTTTTGGTTTTTGGAAGGTAATCCTCGACAATTTTACCAATGTTTTACTAATCCTGCTGAATTTAACACGCGGCCTTACGCTACTGCAATTTCTAACGCCTTCCTTCCGAAAAGTTTTAATTTAACCTATGCAAACGATTATAATTGCAGGTGAACGTGTATTGCAACGACTTGAGGCGGCGGAGGCGGCGTTCTCCGAGGCCAGCAGCGGCAGCGGTGGCGGCGGTGGCGGCGGTGGCGGCGGCGGCGGTGGCGGCGAGTCCCCGGCGGCGTGCCACTGCGGCTCGCCCGGCGCCGTCCGCTCGCAGCTGGCCGCCGTCCGATCCGCGCACGCCCACGCACACAAGCTCTGGCAGCACAAAAAGATGCAGCTGGATCAGTGCTTCCAGCTGCGCCTCTTCGAACAGGACTGTGAGAAGGTATGTCGCGCTTTGTGTCGCTAATGGTTACGTATAGTTGGTTTTCCGTATGGTTGCATAACCTTATTATACTCGTATACGCCAAGTCTGAAATACAAACGCTACAAACTGCAAATGTGCAAAGAAGTACACGACTCTGGGCACCGGGAGTTTTACTCGCAAGCAGCATTTTCAAGCATATTTGCTGGTTTACAGTTCTGAGCGGTGTAACCTCATCGTCATCTAGAGTACCAACAAGCGCAACTGTTAAAGAGACGAGTTCCTAAAGCTAACACTGCCCTCCACAGATGCTGGAGTGGATCGTGAACCACCGCACCGCGTTCCTAGCCACGTACGTGGAGATCGGCCGCTCGTGCTCGGCGGCGAAGCGGCTGCAGGAGGAGCACGCTCGGTTCGCGGCGGCGTGCACGGGCGGCGGGCGGCCGAGCGTCGCCCGCGTCACCACCGCGGCGCGCCGGCTCGCCGACAAGCGCCATTACGCCGAGGCGCAGATCTCCTCGCTGGCGCACCGCCTGGAGCGCGCCTACAAGCAACTGTCTGCAGGTTCGATTGTAGGATTGGTCGTACAGCCACAGTCACCTCAAATCAGATCACTATGATGATTGACGATTTTATATTATGGCAAGCCATTTTTAACCACCCCCGACATAAAAAGAGGGGTTTTATAAGTTTGACCCCTATGTGTGTCTGTCCGTCTGTGTGTCAGTCTGTGAACCGTTTTGAAAGCCTTTTTTTTTTCATTGTAAGCTGGTTTTCTAGCGAGTGCTCTTAGATATGTTTTATCGGTTCAGCCGTTTTTATGGGATATGCTTGTTTGAAGCTAGAATGTCGGGGGTATTTCAATTTTAGTGGTTCTATTCCGTCTGTTCGTTACGTAGCTGTATTTAGATACTATAACTTGTACCTATATCTGATTATGAAATACCTAACATCACTCTTCCATGACAATGTAACAGTAAATTCAGTTAGGTGAAGTTTTGAAGGTTTGAAGTCATCTACAATACATTATGAATCCAATGTCCCGTCCCCTGCGATACGGGCTGAGTCTGTAGGGTATACCGTAAAAAAAACTTACCTTTACATCAAATGTCAAATACCTAATAACTTGAACATAATATCTGTGGCCTGGTGCTAAAAGGGCCAAAGTCTGATTTTGCTCAAAATCAGCTTTTGATGCCAAAAAATAATATAAACATTTTTCACATTTTTTGGCATCAAAAGCTGATTTTGGGCAAAATCCGACTTTGGCCCTTTTAGCACCAGGCCACAGATATTGTTTAACTGGTGTCAATAAATAGATTATCATTTTCATAATTTCCCCCATAGGTTTAGAAGAGCGGTCCGCAGTCCTCTCCCTCTCAGTGGTGTTTCACCACAAGGCGGAGGCGTACGCGTCGGCGGTGGGCGGCTGGGGCGCCCAGTGCGCCGTGGCGTTGCAGCTGGCCACCGGCCAGGGCGGGGCGCCCTGCAACGACCCGCGCGCCCTGGAGCAGCACGCGCAGCGGCATCGGCAGCTCTACGAGCACATGTGCCAGGCCTACACCGAGGTTTGTTTGTGTGTGCCTGTAAGACCAGGGCAGGGCGAGTGCGACCCCACCCTGTCTTACAGCATATTTCATAGTTGTATGTAGGTGGACGGTGGTGGAAGGAGAAGATAGTGGTTAAGAGTTCATGGTTTATTAACTGTAGTTTCACATAGAAGTATTTACATCGTCATAGAAGTGTAGTCTGGGCGAGTAGCTAGAATTCGGTACGCAACGTTTTTGGTTCGAAAGTCCGTTATTGGCTTTATCTTATCTTTAGACTTATCTTTAGTTTCAAAGATACGGTTTTATGACCTTCACGCGACGGTCTGCATACTGTTGGCGGTCATAGAAACAAAACATTTTAGCGCATAAAAACAAAACTACTGGACCAAAATAAAAAATATTTAAATTAGTTTCTCAATATTGTCTAAAGATAAGTTTAAGCCAATAACGGACTTTCGAACAAAAAACTTTGCGTACCCAATTGTCGGTTGCTGCGCGAGCTATTGACTATGCAGTGTCAGCAACCCGCGCCCTAGATGTATGGTACTTTGAACCGTACTGTGCCACCAAGTACTAACAGCAGCCCCCGGGCCAGGGCGGGGTGGCCTAAAACTATCCGCGGGCGCTGGAGTAGACATCCCATCTACCTGTCTATCCAGCTCATTTATGTGTAATGCCCGCTGCTGGGTTGGTAAAGCCCACTACTGACCTCTTCCTTTTCACGCAAACTCCCTCGGGCAAATGCTAATGTTAATATTTATATCGCATATTTTGTTCACAGGTCCACTCCACTAGTAAAAAGCTGTTATACCAGTTAGACCACTTAGTCCAAGTGTGCCATCAATCCGATCCGGCCGATATGGTAAGTGAAAAAACCTGCATTGTGATTATTTCAAAAATATGCCTTTACAATCACGCGTATTGCAGGATGATATTATAATAAGTGCAATGTTGAATTGACTTTTCGAGGTCAGGAACAAAATCTTATGGATACAGTGACTTTGCAGACACTACAGGGTGCACTCTAAGTCGATAGCGGAACTTTAAGTGAAAAAAAATATCTGCTGTTGCAAAAGGTCGACTCACTACTGCGCCAAATGTATGAAACAGCAGATGTTTTTTTCGCTACATTTTTGTCGCCACCTAGTACAAGTTGTTTGTATTGATGAGTAGACAGCCTGCTTAAAGTTTCGCTATCGACTTAGAGTGCACCCTGTACGTGCAGCATGGTAAGCCCGAGATAGGCCCTTCTCTATGCAAAACTGTCAACTTGTCGGTCGGGCTCGAGTTGGCTCTACGCCAACATGGCGATGGAGACTAAAATACAACATTTTTATTAAAAATTGCTATATCTACTTTCTGCTCGACATGACCCTAATCTATTGCCATCTCGAATCCCGCCTGCCATGCTCGCACAATAGACATGGCACGTCTGTCACTCGAGTTCGAGAGAGTGTCAAAACGACCATGCTAAGCATACTGTAGTTGGTTGTTGTCAGTGCTCGCTTACGGTTGAATTAACTAACAAACAGCTCCTGCGTTTCTCATTCACACGTGACCTATGTAATCTCCGCACAGAACGACGGCACAGTGAGCGCGGCGGGCGGCAGCGGCGGCGACCCGGCGGCCGACTACAGCTCGGGGGCTAACCACGTGCTGGCCGTCATCCATCAGATCCTCGGTCACCACCGGGCGCTCGAGGCGCGCTACCACCAGGCGCGGCTCAAGCTGCACCAGCGGCTCGCCCTGCTGCTCTACAAGGAGGACTGTCGGCAGGTACGTGGTTACACCGGTCTGTCACACACCAGCCAGACCCTTAGACAGTGGAAGAGATCGCTTTTAGCGATGTGACCGCCATCTGTACTATTAGGTTAAGAAAAATCCTGTTAAAATTTAATTTCTGACGCACAATAAAGTGTTCTCTATCTTAGACCGCCTCCACGGGGCTACCACCAGGCGCAGCTCAAGCGGGCTTCAAAGAGGTCTACAGGGTGCACTCTAAGTCGATAGCGGAACTTTAAGTGGGCTATCTACTGATCAATACAAAGAACTTGTACTAGGTGGCGAAAAAAATGGAGTGAAAAAAAATCTGCTGTTCCGTACAAAAGGTCGACTCAGTACTGCGCCAAATGTATGAAACAGCTGATATTTTTTCCGCTCCATTTTTGTCGCCACCTAGTAAAAGTTGTTTGTATTGATCAGTAGACAGCCTACATAAAGTTCCGCTATCGACTTAGAGTGCACCCTGTAGTCTGTCACAAACATGATTACTCTGTCACAAACGATTAGACATTCTTCTTCCAGCTAGGGGAGCACAATGTCACAATAAACAGTCTATTTCACTATCGGCTTGCGCCATCTTGCTTTATTACACTGCGTAAAGCGAGATGCCGCTACCCGATAGCGGGATAAAAACGTTATCGCGACATTGTGCTCTCATCTGGATTGTTTTTTCTGTCGCCACTCTATCTATCGTTGGGGAGGTCGATGATTTTATGGACAGTACGACATATCGTCGACTAATCAATCGATAGATTCCATAACATAAGATTGCTAACGCTGTGTTTTCTTGTGCAGGTGTTCGACTGGTTGGCGAATCACGGTGAAGTGTTCCTGCAAAAAAATACTGGAATAGGAAGGAATCTCCATAAAGCTAGGGTTTATCAGAAATCTCATGAACATTTTGAAAATGTTGCACAAGTAAGTGGACTTTTACTCTATTTCAGTTTTTGTATTTATTTTTCCTTTGAACTTATTTTTGGCTTCCCTTTAGTTGGGCATCAGCTTCGACAGGAAGTTAAATAAATAAATAATACAGTTAAACCTACTTTACGTTAAATATGAAATGAAAATACACGCATCATTTCAGTTCATGATGATCGCAAAATTTTTGCGTCATACATAAGACATTTGACTACAATTTCAGTATCCTTAGGTAGGACTTAGTAATATGTATAATTAATTTCTTGTGTACAATAAAGTGTTATCTATCTATCTATCTATCTATGTGTTTCAAGTTTAATATTTCTGTATTCTGTATATTACCAAAACTGAGAGGAGATTTGAGTTATAAGTCGAGCGAGGTTTCAAGTTTATGCAATAACATCTCGTGTCGTCTCCACTTTGGTGCATTCCGACCTTTGGAGCATTTTTCTACCGCACCGATAGCGAGATGACGGGACACTCTAAATTTAACTTTGACCATAGGGCTAGTATAAGAAATGTCTATGGCAACAAGTCGACCTTTGTAAATACTGTCTCACATATCTGTTAGTTAAGTTTGCCTTTTTATTTGTTTATTTGTGTGTGTGCCATACATTTTAACATGATGTTTCCGTCCCTACCAGAACACGTACACAAACGCCGAGAAGCTTCTATCTGCGGCCGAGGAGCTGGCGCGCTCGGGCGAGTGCGACCCGGAGGAAGTACTAGGGGTCGCGCGCGAACTGGAGGCGCACGTGGCGGCGTTCGCGGCGCGCGTCGACCGGCGGCGGCGGCGGCTCGACCTGGCCGTCATAGTCTATACGCACGAGAAGGAGGTAACTGGAGATCTCACTAGCCCTGAGAAATGACCTAATGAATATGGTTCTCGTATGGACGAAGTCTACAGATGGTTCCTCTCACGATTTATTTATCGATAGACGTGACTTAGAGAAGACGTCAGTTTGACTTTGTCAGTACAATACGTCCAATAACATCAATAGCACGAAAACTATCCACCAATGACGGAGTTTCTTGTTTTCTTATTGGTTTAAAATATTTTTAACAAAGCTGTCTGCGCGAGTAGATGCGTGTGCCGATTTAAGAGGATGAGTTAGCTTGAAGAAATTAATGCTTCCATGATTTTTTCTTTCGCCGGAGGTAACTAACCGCAACAGCACGTAGTCTCAGGTCCCGCGCGCATCATCGAAAGCGCAGGGCTGTTACTATTGTTATGACGGCAGGAGACAGCGCCGCGCGGGCGCGAAATAAGCGGAGTGACACAGCGCCGAGAACGAGAGCTAGGGATTCGGCAAGCGAGACGAGTCGAGAAAATTTCGTTATCGAGACTTTCTTCAGACAATTGAGCATCGATCTGTGCTGGTGCTTGATAGATTGAACATATCAAGACTTTTTTCTTGTTGAACCGAATCACTAACGAGAGCGCACAGAGGCGCGTATAGTAATGTGACCCAATAATTCATCTGTAAGAAACCAAAAAAAAAAAAGTGAGATGTCCCACAAGCTAGGCAAAGGCCGTCCTCTCAGATCACCACGCGTGCCCACTGCGAATTGGCAATACTATCGAAGAAACAATAGAATTGACGTCTTTCGAAGAGACTTCTCTGACCAACCATCAAAATCTATCAGTTTTCGGGCGAGTTGTAACGCATCTCCTTGTCCGCAGCTGATTCAGTGGCTGGATACGCTCCGCAGCGGCGGCGGCGTCTGTCCCGCGGACGACAGCCCCGAGGCGGCGCGGCGCGCGCTCGACCAATGCGCTCAACACCGCGCCGCCAGTCTCGACGCGTGCGCCGCCACTCTTGCGCAGGGCGAGGCTCTGCTGCAGGACCTCAGGTAGGCATAGAAGCATAGTGCTTGATCGATGCGTTGAAGATGCGAATTTATTGAAGAACAAACTTCAAGCACAGCTCGTTGCGCTATCTCAATTCTGTTTAGGTAAGTTTTTGAAGCCCCATGATAGAATACAGTAAGTTATTATTGATTGGCATAAGGCCATATTTTGTTTCAGCGTTTTGGTTGTATGTATTTGTGTGACAAATAAATGGGTGATTTATTAGGTGTAGGGGTGTGTTGCTTATTTGTTTAGAACTAAAATGTATGGCATGCATGTAGGAGGTATATACTAGCCAAAGTAGAGAGCGTTTGATACGTTTAGTCACCTTTTTAGGGGTCTCAGGTTATCCAGATCAGATTCAGATGTTAGCTGTCTTATTGCTGGCAGTCCTTCCTTTTCTCGCAGGTATATTTTTTCGTTCGTGACCCAACAGAACCCGTATCCATGCTGCTTTCTAAACTCTCTTGCAAGGTATTGGAGTTTTTTCATCCTTGGTGTCAAGCTTTCAGAGACGAAAATTGGTGACGCCTGACCCTCTATCTGGAGGTGTGATTTGTTTAAGTTTTCCTGGTGGGACTTGTTAAAGGTCTTCATGTGGCTAATAACGGATTATTTCTTTAGAGCAGAAGTTTCCAATGAAATTTTCATCTGCAAAGATGAACGCATTGGGTGGTGTAGATTAGTGCAAACTAGGGGTAATCACACCAGATGGCGCCCCCCGTCCAGTAGACGGAGACTAGTTGAAGAATAAAAATTCGCATCGAAAGTTACTTGACTCGGTAGCTCAATAATTGGTAGAGCGCTTGCACGGTATGCAAGAGGTTGCGGGTTCAAGTCCTGTCCCGAGTGATTTTTTTCAACTTATTATAAATGTTTATAATACACTCAGTTTTATCAACATTTTGCTAAGTAAAAAAACACGGCCGTCTGAAATCGCGCACCATACAGTTATTGTGAAAAAGATGGAATCAGCCCTATTTTTTTTATGTGCAAGGCAGGGCTAGTTACTTTAAACTTAGTTGTCCAAAAAAATACAGTCCCTTATCATTATTGTGACAGATATAGCCCTAAGAACAGAACCCACGCCTACTTAGCTGTACGATTGACACTCTTCAAAAATGCTTCGATAACCAAAGCGTATGGGCAGTCTTCTTCAACGTTCCATCGTGTCTAAGTAATCCGCATCTTCAATGGATCGACCAAGCCTTCTTCCAGCTTCCTACCCTCAGGCACTGCTAAACTAAAGGGTTTTCAAACGTGAACTTTCCTCGTGGACACACACATCGGGAGTTCACAGCTCGGAGTTCACTGTCACGAAAGTTTATTTCTAAACCTTCTCTTGCAAGTACCTAATAAGATATTATGTAAAAAAAGGCTAATTAAATTAAACAGTTTACTTTTTTGTAGCATGAATTTGATGATGGTGAACACCGAAAAGAAACTAAGCCGTCATTTCCGACATGATGTACTGATGTTCTATTTTGATCTACGTATTGAATATTCTGGTCATCTATCGACGTGCTGTCTTTGCAAGTGCAATATTGTCAAACTTGTATAGCATGACATGTTAATAGGGTAGCGGTTCTTGACCTTATAAATAAGTCGATGTCTGTTTAGTTAGGGATTCGCGGCGTGATGTATAAACCTGTGTCGTGGAGATACTGACTTAAAATAAATATCGAGTGACTGCCGGGAAACAGCGGCAAACATTGAAATAAAAAACTCAAAGAAATGTCTCAATTTCGCCCATGTGCTAAACCGGTGCTGTAAGAACTGGTAATTTCGTAGTGCAGGCAATCACGGTGACACTATTAATACATAGCCTGCCATTCTTAAATCGAGGTGACACCACCATAATAAATCATGAAAAGGGTGAAACAAAGAACTGACGTGCGCGTTGCGTGCCTACCCATCCCTCCCACTCCCGTCCATTCAGTACTGCCCGTGACGGCCAGGAGCAATCCTGCAGTGGGCGCCAATGGACGTCGGCGCCAGCCCCAACCCAGCGGTGTAGGTAAGTCACGTCAACCAACCCTCAAACTGATTCGGTAACGATGATATATTTTGATGGCTTGACTTATATTTTCCCATATATTTTGTGTAAAATTATCACTCTTCTATGACAATAAATGACCGGGACCAATAAACAGCGAATATCTGTTTATAATCTTACAAAAATCTTTGTAGCCTTAAAATTACTGCTCAATCAATGGGACATTAGACGTTGTCAACAATAAAGTTTCACTCACTCACGGTAGAAAAAAATGTTCCTGGTACGCGACAAAGCTTTGTTGGCCTAGTTGCAGCCATTTATCTGTCTGGACCGTCCTAGATTCTCAATAGGGAAAACTTTTGTTTCCCCGTCCAACGTGCCGTGCCGGTATTGTATTAAACTTGACGGCATAGGCTTTGAATAACAAAAACCTTCAACGCCATGTAATTAATTAAAAAAAGTGAAACTCTCAGTATCCATAATTAAAAAAAATTGCAACTAGAATACGGCGGAATTTCTATTGAGATTATCGCGCTTGGTTGTGGTTGCGGATCTCGCGGCAGCGCTCTACGTCTTTGGTGAAAACTCTCTTTGGGCGTGCACGCTACTCCAGCGAGGCGTGCATTTTGATTTAGAGCCTTTTTTCACACGGATTATTTACCGAATGGGCTTACGGCAGGCTATCATCAATAACATTAATCTGTTGCACTTTTATAGATGCCACTGATCTTAATCAGCAAAAGTGAAAATCTAGCGGCGCACGCTCGCATACCTAGAATTATATTTGTCAAAGACACGGTCGCGTTGTCCTGTCATTGTGTGTAGACTGTGGTCGCATATAAATTATATAAATGAATAATGCTGAGAAGCCGCGTCCCGGTTGCCCTTGACAGTTTTATTTTACGCATCGACAAGCCCAGATATCGTGCGGGGGACCGTAAATTACTGGTCTTGCTTGACTCTACGTTGCCTCTACAATGTACAGTTAATTTGTATAGTTTTAAAAATAAGAGGCATGGGCACTTTTAGATGCATAATTAATTAACATTACTTTTACAAACAGGTGTGCGTATTTTAACGCTAGTGCAATGCAGCGCGGTCGCAGACCTCTAAGCCGGTATTTAGTTTAATGCGTGTAAAAATAACGAGTCATATCCCATAAAAGGTCAGAGCACTCGTCAAGTTTCCGTCGCGCACGCAACCACTTGCTCAACATGGTGAAAAACTTGCCTTTTCGTTGATCGCCACTTCGAATAGCCAATTACTGAGTGTACTTTTAATATTTGCGGTTATACTCTTGATTCCTCTAATCCTCTAAAAGTTTTGAATACATGACGAACAGTTGCATAAAATAACTTTCGTAGACGCATTTATCAGTCGTTTCCTAACTATAATTTTACTTTCCTTCGTCTTCGTTTTCCTAAGCAGTGCACTTATTATAATTATCCTTGTTTTAAACTCGTTTCCAATGTCCGTTTATAGTAAAGCAAGGCGGTAAGCGTGATGGTTTTAATATGAATCACCTCCCTATACCGTAACAGGAAAAGTGCAGCGGGTGTCCTGCGGGGTGACGCCGCCTCGGGCGGGACTTTTTGCTCCTTCCACTCGCAGACTCACGACTTGTGAGAAACTATTTTATAACTATGTACTCCTTGGCTATTGTCAGAGCGCGGGTTCAAAAATGTGAAGCTGCTTTGTGAAAACAGAAGCCTCTCTATGTAAACAAACACTACAAAAAATAAGCGCATTTTACATTTTGCTATGCCAACATCGTTACCGTCAACATGCAATGCTCTCGGTGAGATTCGTTGTTTAGCAATGTTTATTGTAATAATAAGAATAAACATTCCAATCATCTAACGGTGGCGGCGACCTGTTTGTTTAGTCCACCAACGCGGGGGTGAAACACAAAAGCCTCCCCATTTATTTTTTGTCAGCATACTCTCGTTTCACCGACTTCTAAACAAACGAAGACTTTATCAATTTGACTGTATTTTTGTATACGATGTAAGATGTATAGCACGTAAGGCATACACCCAAATGGTCAAAAAATTTTTGTTTATAAAAACACATAAAAAATTACTACTGGCTACCTATTACAGTTCGAAAGATACTGGCAGGACGTAAGGACAGACAGACCACGTAGGCAGAGTAGGTAATAGGGTCCCGTTTGACACCTTTCGGGTACGGAACCCTAAAAACATTAGTGCTAGCATTTTGAAGAGACGAGTCATAGAGTTACGTGTGCATTTTCATCAGAGCAGATTTTCTCGCTCAGCCGCCGCTTGCACCCCCTTGCTTGCGCGCGAAGTGTAGAGTGAAACTCTACTGCACTCGGCCAGCTTGCTTGTTGCAGCGCCCGCGCGCCAGTCTGCCGTCCGAAGGGAAGGTACGTCGACGCCTCCACACGGAGCGTTCGAACAAGCGCGTCCGTTCAAATAAAACAAGAAAAAGTTTCGCGAGTTTTGTTTTCCAAATGTTGCCCCCGTTTTTTTCTTCTGTTTGACGTGCTAATATTTCTAATGTTTATTTCATCTTGTTTTTGACACAGAGTTTATGATTCCTATTATTCTCTTTTTAGGTACCAAGTTGTAATTGTTTTGTTTTTTTTTTTATTATTCTTGGTGGCGACTAATCCAAATTGACACGGCCTCTATTGAAATTAGTGGAGCAAACAGATACAGCTATGCGATCGCTTAAGCGTGATATTGTAATTTGTTATGAACAGTTTCTCAACCTTCGATGTAGGTATTATTATACCAGCTTTTATCAAGGATATTTGTCTAGTAGAGTCAAACCATAGCGAGCCTCTTCTAGGGAACTGCCAAGTAAGAGTTTGTAAAGTCACAAGAAACAATAGAGAGTTTATCATTTGCTACCTAGTTACCTTCCTAACGATATTATTGTATTATTCGAATAAAGACAGTAAGTAAGTAGATACCTGATTATTAACACACATATTGCACCTGGCATCGGCGGTCATCGTCCCTATCTTCGGAAGAGATTTCCGTGCAATGTTTTCGGGAGCAAAGAATCCTGCTTTTAGATATTCTTATTTTTTTTTTTCGGAACTGACGTGCAATCATAAAGCAAAAGGGTGAAAATAGAATATTGTTTACACTATTATTTTTTGGTTCTGAGACCATGCATCCAAAACACTAACTAAGTCGCGGGCAAAAACTGAACGCGATCCTAAATATTCGGCGTACTTACAATACAAGCAACTTTTACTATGTGCCTATGTGTATGTGACTTTTATTACCTATGCTTTTACTATGGACAATGAAACCTCGAGAAATAAAATCCAGTGTTCTCTACAAATAAATAGCAGCTGATATATTTTTTCAATAATTATCAGTAAGCAACTAAGCACCATAGTAAAAGTTTTAATAAGTTTAACAACCCCGAACACAGGACCTTTCTGTAATAACCTGTAAAGGCACTTCATTCACAAGTGCTACTCACTAGATAAACGCATTAAGTGTCAACAATATGTCTGTTTAATGCCTGAATCGATAGTTGATACCTACTTCTCAATCTTATTAATTCGAGTGGAATCATTGAATTTCCGCCGTCAGGCACCCCAAGGCCCTAGGGTCGCGATACGCCAGACAGTTAGGGTGTATCGACTTAAATACAGCGTCCGTCTGCATCTGCACCACTGATCTGGGCCGATCTCATACCAAAACAATCTTTATTGCGGCTTTATCAAGTACACAATCGTCTGATTGGTAAACTGCTATAGTACACCTATGTTTTTGGTCAAATCCGTCTCTCCCTCCCCCTTGTTCGACGGGGCATCAAAGAGATTTCCAACATGAAGTTGACGGTATAATATAGAGGGAAATGGAAGAGCTTTGCAAATCCCTTTTGAAGCCCATTTCGAAATAAAATTTTATCCAGTTTGAACGTTTTTGCTTTGTGTATGTCTGTTATGTAAACAATATTGTTGTTCCAATATGTATATGTATGTAGAACGCTGATGTAGACTGCTTCATATCCTCTCTAATCGATCGGTAGATGTGGCTTCTTTGTTTTATCTGCGACTAAAATGTAATAACAATACATCGCCTCGTTCATTTAAATTATATGCCTAACAAAGGGATTAAAGTGAAAAGTTTGATGATCCTCTCATACGCACCATTTCCTCGGCTATGTATTATATTGAAAATACAATATAGTAAGATTGTCTTTGTGGGACCAAAATGGTCGACTTTTATTTAAAACAGTTAGTGCTGCTTGCGTCAGTAGTTTGCCTAATCTACTTTTGACCTATAATTTATTGTGACTCCAAGAAATTAACTTAAAACCCGCTTCTTACATCCGTGCCAAAGAACGTCAATTTCACAGCAGTTATTAATTTGATTTGCTGCTATTCATAAATAACATTTGCTACATACCTACTACACTTCCTCATATTTACCAATAGTTGAGGATTTCCTCTTGTTATCTTAGCTCAATTATTACATACCATCAGCATCATAAAATGTGGCCTTTCTCTGTGATGCGAGCAATTAAAGTTTATCATAAAAAGTCTTCGATATTTCTTCAGCGTTCAACTTCACGCTTTACGTAAAATTAATTAGCTAACGATCAGTTTTTAAAATATTTTGTTTTGTTTTTCATTACACAATAGTTAGGTAAAGAAAACGAATTAAACTATAGAAATTGTTTAAGTTTGATGCACTCGAAAGTAGGTGCTAAGCAATCGCATGTGAGTAATAGCTAGGTGGGATCCGGGCAAGCAGTCACGTTTCGCGTCAACAGTAAATAGGAGGTGATCGGGACGATTGCCGGCGAGAAACCAACAACAATAGCCGGCGAGCGATTCGAATTATCTCACAATCGTAGCTTCCGGAGGTCGTCTTCACCGAGGACAGACGGACGGACGACGGGACCCCTCCAATGCGCCCACTACCTATCCACTCACGCAGCACGGATACACGACTATTTGCCGACACACAATCATTTAACCTTTATGCACTTGACAATGCGATCATATTGATATTGTTGAAGCGGATGGGTTTGTTGTGAAAATAATTTTCCCAGGATCGGGAGAGCGTAGGCAGTATTATTGGATAACTGCAGCGAACTGTTTTCTCCTGCTCCCCGGATAACTGCTTTTAGATCGATAACCACGAGCAACTGTTGCACGCGAAGGGCAGTAGATCAGCTAGACTTTAAAATCCGGACCTTTTCTCGCAATTTATAAATTCAGACATGTTATCGAGATCTAAATTGCGATAAACGTTACGTATGATCGAGAATGATTCCCATAAAAATAACTGTTATCGATAATAAAAAAATTGTGTAACTAACTGAAGAGTGACCCTACTCGGTAGACGCTCGCCGCAATTAAACCGTTGCAGGGCCTATTGTTCCGCATTTATTTTTACGCTTGCGATGACTTATTTTAAAGCTTACGTCATTTGGAACGCTTCACGGCCGTAATACCACCCTTACTTAAAAAAAAAGATGTTGAGGCATGTATTCTAGGTACCGCACGCATTCAAGCGTGTTCCAATCTTGGTACCGATGCATTTGTAATTGAATTATTTTACATATTGCCTACTTAGATATGATTTATGAATATGTTGTAAGGTTGTTTCGCTAGAACAACCGTGAAAGTAGAAATTAATAGAGCTATTGACATATTATTATAGTAGCGGAAAATATTGGACCAGCTTGTCATTCCATACAACGCGTGGCAAAGTACTGCATTGTATGTTAAGAACCTCCAGACCCTCTGTTGAGTCTGAAACCATTTATGTCGCTGCTCATATAAGGATTTACCCATTTGCAATCTGTATGCCGTAGTTAGGAACTCACTATAAATTGTTTCACATTATAAATAGCTAACATGTTTTTGTTATATTTCAAACGCGTATTGAAATGACTTGAATTGAAAATCTCTCCATTTCGAAGTATGATCTCATGTGGTGTCGGTGTCAGAGTAATTTCCTTCATATCCGATTGATAAATAATATCTTCACAGTAGGTAGTTGTTGCATTCTCCACATGTACTAGCACCATCTCGTGTGAAACTGTGTACGGTTCAATATCGTCGAAGAGCTTCCCCATTATGGAAGTGACGATATCAGTAAAGCGATAATTAATTAGCAACCAACGCGGAACTGCTGTCTCTCATGCGATTGTATTTGCCGATTTCTGCTGATGAAAGTTCACATTCCCTACCCATTGTTGCCGCATGTGGGGGAAATTAGCAGTAACAAACAATAGCGTAGGGTTTACAATTTTTACTATTGATGAAAATGTCGATAGGCTGTTCGTGTTCAAGATATGTCGCGATTACTTCTGGTTCGTTTGGCAGCTCAACAAAAAATCGATTGTCGCTTTAATTGAAAGTAAATCCTTAGCACTTAGCATGCGTCGTTTTGCATGATAGTTGTCAGGCGCTCAGGCAAGTCACGCAATTGGCAGTACCGTCTTCGCTGCTCCGCTGGTAGAAAGTAGGCGCCGCGACGCCGCCATCTGGCTGCGTCCACGCATCGCGTCCTCACATCTTTGATAGCTCTACTAGTATACTAATGAGCGAAGAAATCATCACTGTCGTTCTAATTTCTCCACCTTCCTAGCTGAGTCAAAAAGGTTTTACCCTACCGAAGGAAGGTGGAGTAGGAAATATTGCATAGGCGAAACATTAATTTTAAAAAACTCCCATCTTACAGTTGATTTTTCTCAAGACAACGGTAAGATGAGTTTTTTATTATTGTTCTATATTCTGAATTAAGTAGAACAAACCCTCTATTTTGTTAGATATAAATGACTCGATTATCTATACAGGTAGTTAAAAGACCGCCAACAAAGCGAGTAACCACGTTTTGTCCTCATCATAACGAACATTTTCGCCCAAGGAAGTCGGACTGTAATATTTTTTACGGAGTTTTGTTCCGTTTTGTTTTTTTTTATTTCTTTTCCAGAAGCCATGTACTAAAAAATACATTTCTTACAAAAAACGACGTTGAAATTGCAACCCGCAATGTATTCTAAAAATCGGAGTAAAAGCGTGAGAATATGTAGCCTATGTGTTATTCTGATGTCTAAGCTATATCTGTTCCAAATTTCATCCAAATCCGTTCAGCCGTTTCAGCGTGAAAAAGTAACAAACATCCATCCATCCATCCATCCACCCACACTTACAAACTTTCGCAAATATAATATTAGTAGGATAGGATTTTACAAAAAAAAAAAAAAAATTACCCAGCAATAATTTATCGAAAAAGGACTTAGTTTTGGTGTTTAGTATACGTGCCTATCGGGTCTATCGGTGGTCTTTTAACACCCTGTATAAATATGGTTTGCTAAGTGCGATTTGGATGTTAATTTTCATAACCCGACATTCCTTGCAATAATTTGGGGCTTTAGATAGGTAGATCACTAAGCAAACAGCAATACTTGCTTAGTGGTCTTGCTTACCAAGTAATGTATGGATATCGAAATATGTATAAACTAACAACAACCATAATGAGAATCAGTGAGGGCCATTTCATAAAACTACAATTCATAGTTTATTATGACAATTCGATGTACATTGAGTGGTCGTTTCGTATCCTAACCTTTTTTGTATTGTAAATCTTTTGCATTTTTTTAATTTTTGTTACGTCCTAGCTTCTGTTAACAATAATTTATTGAAAAAACCGAAACAGTCCGACATGCCAGAGGTGGAAATGTCCCTATTGACGGTCAATAGTAGATTTTTACCCGAGGAAATAAAACACAATTTTAAGCTCGAGTATTTGAATCCTTCGCCCTTTTGTTTTACTTCCTCGGGTATCAATCTATTATTGGCCGTCGTCGATAGGGATTCAGTAATGACAGTTTTTATAATTATTGTAAAATTACGATAAGCCGTTAACCTGTAACCGGTTGACGTAATATAATTGCACTCGAATCAATGCGATGTGTTCGGAATGTGTTTATCGTAAAAGTTATCGCGACTGACGTACGGCGACAGCCGACTGTCCGAAACAATGGTCGTTTTAGTAATTATAATATTTTGCTTTGCGCCTTTTATTGTAGGATCTGCCACTAAGGTGCCTACATGGATATGAAACTTGTCTACCATGAAACAAATATGGTACACAATGTGATGGGTTCAATTTACTGGAATAGCAAGCAACTGATTATTTATTGTAATCCTTCCGTTGTATTCATGATGTAGATAGGTAACTAGAAAATGCAATCAAACACCATTAAAGCACCACAAACCAGTAAAACATACAGCTAGGAGGTACCACTTACAAGTCACTTTCTCCGTAGCGAATCTGTGCATTATGTTGCATCTAAGCTCATTTGTTTTCGACAGAATATAGGCGTGCGCGTATACCCCTACTGCACTTCTATTCTTGGAGCGGCAGGAAGAAGCCTCGACGATATTATTTAATCCCGCCTGACTGTAGGGAATCGGCTATAAAACCGGATATAAAATGTCTGCCTATGGATGCACTTTAACGGCCTATAAACCGACCACAGAGGCCTTAATTGTTCAAAGACAGGCAGGGTCCTTACTGGAAGATTTCTGTTGCCATGGAGGACGCGCTTTTTACGAGCAAAGACGATAGTTAATCGGGAGGGACGTTGTTTAAATACAATTGCAGCTTATCGGCGTTAAATAATTACTCATATTAACTGATCCATTCATTTTAGTATCGACTATAAAACAAACGATCCAAATCTACACCCGCAAAGCTTAGGGAACCTTTATGACCTTTTGTCATCCACAGTCGACTATGCATTGCAATTCTCGCTATGAACAAAATAAAACAAGGCACCGGGTTGTGTGAAGCAATGCTCGGCCACGATTCAGCTTCAGTTTTGGTCACGATACTGTACGCTACTTCTCGGTGCAACTCTATTGTGTCACGCGTCGTGAAAATGGCATAATGTGGTTCCGAACGGACGCGCGCCGCCGCCGCCGTCGCCAGCCACGCCAAGAATGCCTTCGCCAACAAACGGCGACAGGAGAAACCTACCGGAGGAATGCCGGAGCGCATCTCGTTTACCAATCGATGCGCTTTTTGAATCGTAAAAAACTGGCGATTTCATACACGTCCCGCGTCGGTAGTGCTAATTCCGCGCTCGCAATGCGTTTGAGATACCTGGGGCTCAGATAGTTTCGAGCGGTGAATTTTAATTAAATCCGATTTCGTTCCGACGGTAATTACTTTACCTACAGCCTCGTTATATCTCATGTACTTATTGCGTGCCGGGTTACGAAACTGTCTCTCTCGGTGACCTTCAAAACGCGCTTAGAAGTCGATTACAGAGTTTTACCGTAACCTAGATGGTCGTTGGTCGGCCATTACAATGACGGGATATTGCGCTCTCCCTTCCCGCACGAGTTTTGCAAAAACTCTGATTTGTTGTCAAACAAATAACATACTGATCACATCATCGGATAGTCATCATGAAAGTCTGAAATAATGCATTGTTTGGTGACTAACGTATTATTGTTTTAAATATATGAAATTGTTCTTGACGCATGATAATAATAACTACTTACGTAAAAAAGAATGCGTGTTTACGAATAGCGATTTACGCGCCGGCTACCTGTCTACAATACCGATTGTTACAGGAGAGGAAATCGGTCCAAGAGATTTGCTATCCAACCGTAACATAACAGTCGGCGCCGCGGAATTGTAGGTCACTCCGCTTTTAATCACCATCTCCACGTTATTGCACTCCTTAATAACCCCTCAGTACGTGTTCAAAACATAACCGTTAACTAAACCTACTAGCTCCCTACCACAGTATCCGCAGTGACAGTGCTCAAATTAAATTAAAACTCTAATCAAGAAAACGAATTGAGATATCAAACGAAACAGTTGCGACCAAATATTTCGTGTTGGTGAAATGAACATTTTATGTGAAAAATGCTCAAGTATCACCGACGCTCACATAGGCATAAGTCGCCGGTCCAGTGCTTGAGATGGAGGTTCGTAATAGCACGTAGTACCTATTCCTGTCAATTAAATACTGCATTTAGTTTTACTCGAGAACGCTAGCGAATTTACATAAAACATGAAATTGGGAAGTCTGAAACAAGATATTGAAAAAAAAAAAAAAGTTTCAGGTGCGTTTCACTGCGTTTGACTTTCGTTCAGATGGAGTAAGTTCCTGTTACCAGCCTTTCGACAAAAGGCTCTGGCTCAGATTACCATCGCTACGGGATCTGACCCCGTAGCTCATGCTGAGACTCAGCCTTTATGGCCATTTCGCACTTTGCCAAATTGTACATTATTAGTTGCTAACTGAATGTACAATTTCTTACGAGTATTACGCGTTTTTAGAATTAGCAAACTGTACTTGGTCATCAGCCTATACAAAAAATCTTTTTATATCTTCCCAAAAAATATTCGCTGCCTTTGTCAGCCTTTTCCAGTCGTAGCCCGCACTTTCGCGGCCTTTTCTTTCTCTTTCTAAAACCGGCGACTGATTCCAGGTCGTCGGGCGATTCGGAGGCGGCCAGCACGGCGGCTGTGGAGACGACGCTGGAGCGGCTGCGGGGGACCAGGGGCGCTCTCGAGGAGCTCTGGTCGGACCGTGAGCGCCGGCTCGAGCTCACGCTGCAGCTGCGGCATTTTGAGCGGGACGCGCTAGAGGTAAGCGTCGCCCGCCCTTAGGCACTGTCATCCCTCGTCTTTAAGGTGGGACGTTAGCAACGTGACGGGAAATTCAAAAATTTCACCTTTTACATTTTGTAGCTAAACTGAGCTGTTTTTGTTCAGCGATTTTTTGTTCGCGGCAATAACATAGTATTCCTTTTATTATTGTAAACAACAATAACTCAGCCGATTATGTGTTCTGATCATCAACAATTTTTTGGGCAGTGCCTCTGCTTCGTAGACCAGAACACATAATCGGCTAAATTATTGTTGTTTACAATAATGAAAAGAATACTATATCATTGCCGCGAACGAAAAATCGCTGAACAAAAATACCTTAGTTTAGCTACAAAATGTAAAAAACTGTGAAAAATTTGAATCTCCCGCCACGTTGCTATCGTCCAACCTTAACGTAAGTAACTTGTGGGCCATTTAATAAAACTGCAATTCGTACTATATTGAGTGGTTGGTTAGTAACGTAACCTTTTTAGGGTTCCGTACCTCAAAAGGAAAAATGGAACCATGATTACGTCACTAAAAATGAGGTAAAAATACTATAAATTTGGGCGCCAATTTTAAAGTGAGACGACCATATCATGTCGGGTATCGTATGAAGGGGCTTCATTAGCTCAGGCTAAAACATATTTCAAAATAAATTTTACGATGTATGGTTTTCGATTCATGACGAAAAAGTAAAAAAAAAAACTATTTCCCCCTTACAAGTTTGTACGGAACCCTGGTGCGCGAGTCCGACTCGCATTTGGTCGGTTTTTTTTTGTAACCTTTCTTATGTCTAATCGGCTACGCAATGCACATCGAATTGTCTTTGTCAGTGTTATGAAATGGTTCTCTGGTACAGTAGTATTCAGTATAGTGCGTATTGAGGCCTCTGTAAGGGCGCAGGTCGCCCAATACGTTCTATTAGTTTTATGAGTTGGGCCATTACAAACGTGCTTCTAAGTATGCCCAAGGGTAGAGCAAATGCATGTTTTGTTTGACTGTGTTACCATTTGAAACATAGTTCGAGTCCACCATTGACAGCTGCAGTCAACCAACGCAAACTAGGCGCAAATGTCGGCTTCAACTTTTTATGAATAAATATTTTAATTCCATCGTTAAAACGTACAAGTGTTTGCTCTGCACCCGGTAATGTACACACAGCAACATCGCTATTAAATTTAAATAATGGGGATCAATGCGGTAATTTTGGCAGAGGACCAAAATTCGTTTTATGTCGTGATGTGACTACGTCATTGTTGTCCGTGAATATTTAAATACGTATTTCACATTTAGATTTTTTTATGACTCCTACTTGATGAACAAGGCACAAACTGACTTCAAAATTATTGTTTGCTCTCAGGAGACCAAAGATAAATACAACCGGGAACCCCTCATTAGAACATTTATGTTCCGTTTTCTTGACCACACTCATTCATACCAAGAGATGCTGCTTGTCCACTGAGTTACTGTTTACTACTTTTCACGAAAGAATTCCCTTGAGTTGAACAAAACTAGGTCTATGACAGAGTTATAAGATATTTCGTGCTATATGCACTATTTATCTTGGCTCTAAGCAAATATAGGCCTAATCTGACTGTGTATAACCAGTGGCGTAGC
The DNA here is from genome assembly GCA_949319315.1 of Zelleria hepariella. Taxonomy (NCBI): domain Eukaryota; kingdom Metazoa; phylum Arthropoda; class Insecta; order Lepidoptera; family Yponomeutidae; genus Zelleria; species Zelleria hepariella. The sequence goes on from OX439379.1 coordinate 20,894,071, forward strand.
TAGTAATCCGTAGCCCGGTACAGCTTGGGTGAGCTTTAATGATTACCACTTTGACTCACTAACGTGGAGGAATTTTTAGCTAGTTCAATACGGTTTGGTGTCAGGGTCCAAGGGGCCCCCTGAGCTTGGGGGCCCTGGGACATTGGTCCTTGCCCCTATGTAGCTACGCCACTGTGTATAACGTCGAAATTGCAGGTATCGTCGCGGCTCGAGCTATGGGGCGACGAGCTACAGCGCACCGAGCCGCCGCGCGAGCCGCAGCAGGCGGAGCAAGCGCTCTCAGCGCATAACGAAAGCGTCGCGCGGATGCAACACGCTACCTTCCAGGTACACTGACACAGACATTCCCGCATTCCGACACAGACATCTCAGGGGGTTACCATTGACGCTATTGAATTTGAATTTGAATTTGAAAAACAAACAAAGAAAGAGAACATATTTTACACATGCAGCAAAAAAAGGCACAAAAACAAATTGAGCAAAATACAATATACGAAGTAAGTACAGGAGAGGAATGTGGATGTGACATATGCAAAGGGGCTCTGACTCAGCATGTGCTGGAGAGGCGGACCACTCCAGCGCTGGTCGGTTGCGATCATATTAAAAATTTTAAAAAAATATTTATATTTGAATTCGCATAGTCAAGCTTTAATTTAATATACTTCGTAATGTTTATTCAATGGTCGGGCTTTTTTCTACAACAAAAATTTAAAATACGTCTTATTTCGGAAAATATGAAATTGAAAATTGCGCCTCATTGAAGAAAATGCCTCAAGGGTAGAGGGGCAGGTGTCGGCGTGGCTCGAGCTATGCAGCGCACCGAGCCGCCGCGAGGTACAAAAGTTCGCCAAGAGCGTTGGCAATGACATCGTACCTACTTTTAGTCCCTCGTGTGCTTTATTCGATACAGTTGTATGCGACATATTTTCATAGTGAAAGCTACGCCCGACAATAATTAGTCCCTCGTCTACGAAGGTCTTTATTGCTCACAATAATGACACCTAAATTACATAGGTACAGATTTAATAATAAGAAAAAGATAAACATCGCGGATCCGGTGCGTCTCACGTCCACGTCAACCTGAGAGGAAGGTATTATATTATGCAGATGATAGTGGTTTGGCGGTGTGTCCCTTTTATTGCAAAAGCAAGCACTCCGTACTAGCCGATATCCTTACAACGCTGAACATAGATTTGTGCCATGTATTTCCATCGACGGCCGATGTAATCAGATTGTGCAATCATGGAGGCTACTTGGTTCATGCATAGTAATTTCTTACAATGTGTGGGGTACCCGTTCATTTACTATTGTGTATTGCGAATGTTAGGTTTGTAATATGAAAAAATATGATATTGTTTTACTCGTAAAAGTGTCTTCCTTATTGATACCGTGGTCATGAGATATTCAGTTGCCGGACCTCTTCGTTCCCCTATTGTCTAAAAACAGTTTTTTAAAAGGAATGATGACGGCTTCAAAATAAATTCTAAATTATGCTTTATCACAAATATCGCAAAACATCTCCTAAAATCTAAAAAGGTTTTTACGAATAATTCACAATTTTAAAAAGTACTTTAGTATGGTATTTACATACCAAATTAAAAAATAGCAGCGGCTGGACGAAGCATTCAGCGGGCAGTTGATATGACGGAAAACCGCTCCCGATGGAAGCGAGTAGGTACGACATGGTCGCGATCCTCAGCCATGAGGAATCGATTAAGAAGAAGAAGAGATACCAATATCGTTTCAAAAGGAACTCATTCATTTGACTAACCTGCCGTCATCCCTATTTTCCCCAGGTGGTACAGCAGGGCCAGGAGCTGGCGGCCGCCATCGCCGACGCGTCGGATGTGATGGCGGCGGGCGCGGCCGACGGCTCGGAGGCGGCGCCCATGGACGCGCAGGCGCGGGTTCAGCTCCTGCTCGAGTTCCTCCACGACCGGCAGCTTGACCTGGAGGAGTGCGCCGAGGAAAGGCGCGCCAGGTTCGAGCAGTGTGTACAGCTAGGTAAGTCGCACAACACCACAGCTGCCGGCCTAACATGCCAGCTAAAAAGTCCATTCGCTTAAATACCGTCGCGTTTTATACGGCGCCGCCTTGGCACAGCGGCACTATACAACTCTCGCTTTGGTCTAACTAAAGAATGATGCTATTAGATGTATGGGACTTTGGTACCCACCTTCAATAAACTCTGAACGGACTCAGATTTGAAACTATGTGCCATATCAACCGTTGTTCAGCTCTCAAATACCAAAGGATAGTGGGCGAATGTGGTCCAAGATCCTGTAAGGATGAGGCATATACCAAATGAAAGAGCACAATGAGCACAACAATTGTCTAGAAGTGCTCATCGAAATCGGTCCCGGTGATTTCGAGCAATCGGTGTTTTTATCGATTCGAGTGATTTCGGGTAATTACAGGTAATTTTTATAATGCAAGGTCCTGCAGGGATCAGCGGTATGTCAAATGAAAGAATTTGATGTAGTCACCGATTACACCGAAGCTCATCGAAATCGGTCCCGGTGCCCATAGTTTTTTAATCGATTCAAGTTTTTTCGATTAATGACAGATTTTTTTTTTCTCCGAGATCCTGCAAGGATGAGGCATATGCCAAATGAAAGAGCACCATGAGCACAACAATTGCAGGATCTCGGAGAAAAAAAATATCTGTCATTAATCGAAAAAACTTGAATCTATTAAAAAACGATGGGCACCGGGACCGATTTCGATGAGCTTCGGTGTAATCGGTGACTACATCAAGCTCTTTCATTTGACATACCGCTGATCCTTGCAGGACCTTACATTATAAAAATAACCTGTAATTACCCGAAATCACTCGAATCGATAAAAACGCCGATTGCTCGAAATCACCGGGACCGATTTCGATGAGCTTCTCTAGACAATTGTTGTGCTCATGGTGTTCTTTCATTTGGCATACGTCTCATCCTTGCAGGATCTCGGAGAAAAAAAAATCTATGGGCACCGGGACCGATTTCGATGAGCTTCGGTGTGATCGGTGACCTCATCAAGCTCTTTCATTTGACATACCGCTGATCCTTGCAGGACCTTGCATAGTAAAAAAAACTTGTAATTACCCGAAATCGCTCGAATCGATAAAAACGTCGATTACTCGAAATCACCGGGACCGATTTCGATGAGCTTCTACTCAGTTGATGTGCTCATTATGCTCTTTCATTTGGCATATGGCTCAACCTGACAGGATCTTGGACCAACTCTCATACCCCTTCATTTGCATCATTTGTACAGCGCCACCTTAAGGATTTAAATGTGATGACAAGGCTGGTACTTTGGAATGATTATCGCCATCTGTCGAAAAGGGACAGGAAAGAGAAGCGAGCGACATTTGATGAATGTTCTTCGGGAATTTCAGTAAAAAGAGCCATCTATTGTTAGAAAGAAACGTTAAAACTTTTACTCCGCGCCATCTACCCGTAAAGTGTGAGCATACGATACCGTAGTCGAGGCAGATCCATCTGTTGTTGGAACGAAACATTCCAACTACAACTCAGCGCCATCAGGCGTCAAAGAGTGACGAAAAGTGGTTGTGTGGTATGCTTAGGTGTACCTGTTTTAGGAGGCAGATCCATCTATTGTTAGGACGAAACATTACAACTACTACTCAGTGCCATCTAGCGTTAAAGAGTGACGATACATGGTCGTGACGTATACTAGCGAGATCACCTACGAAGTAAGCACTCGCACCGCTGCCTGCAGGGTTCCCCAAATATATCACAAGATGGCGATACCAGTTAAGAAACTCAATAACTATTTACCAAACCGGCCACAAGATTCTTGAACATGTTTTATGTTGAAAAACGCACGCACACTTTACAAGTTTATTTCGTCGACATACAAACCAATCATGGCTAATAGTATGGTTATCATAGTATGGTGTGGCGTAAATAAATTACAATAGTTTACAACCCCGTTACTGAAACCTTCCCGGGGCTTACTTGTCTAACTTTTGAATCTATCGCGATCCCTTTCAATGGTATCGGGATTATGGTCGTGATTGCGACTTTAGAATGGAATTGTCTTAGTTTTAAATCACAATCGCTACCAGAACGAATGAGTCATAACGCCATACAAATTGAATGATATTGAGTGAACGATTTTGCTATTTTCTTCACTCAATGTCCTTCAAAATCGAGTCGCAATCAGTATCCTTATCTCAACCGCTTTCAATGACAGTTTGTGTCAAATAAATGCAGTGTGAAGTTCGTCAGCACCCTTCAAATGTCAAATTGAAAGGGATCGCGATATATTCAAAAGTTAGACAACTAAGCCCCCGGTCTCCGGCAGGCCAATTCCAAAAAGACGCGGCGCAAGTGGTGAGCTGGATCCGCAACGGCGAGGCGATGCTAGCGGCCTCGTTCTCCATCCCCGGGGCGCTCGCGGAGGCCGAGCAGCTCAAGCGGGAGCACGACCAGTTCCAAGTGGCCGTCGAGAAGACCCACGCCAGCGCAGTGCAAGTCAAGTACCGCGCGGACGCGCTGCGGGCCGCCAATCACTACGATCCGCACACGATACGGTAAGTTCGTCTACTTACATGCTGGACCGCCGGAGGTCGAGCAGCTCAAGCGGGAGTACGTCTGATTCCAATTAACAGTGAAGAAAACACGCACATCGCGAAATCCACAGACGAATGCTTTTTTCATGCAGTTTAATTGGCAGAATTGTGGCACGCATCGAGCGTAAATCATCTATCCATCTGTCTAATGTTGTTCAAAACCAGCAACGCTTCATCTTGCAATTTCTTCACCGGACAGAGAAATATCGGAGGAAGTGACCGAGCGGTGGCAGCGGCTGGTGACGTGCGCGGAGGAGCGTCACAAGCTGGTGACGGCGTCGCTCAACTTCTACAAGACTGCCGAGCAAGTGTGCTCCGTGCTAGACTCGCTGGAGCGGGAGTATCGGCGCGACGAGGACTGGTGCGGCTCGGGCAGCGCGCCCGCCGTCGACGAGCTCGCGCTCGCACAACCCGTCGACAAGGCGCAGCAGGTGAGCTATAAAGCCTAAAGTTGTTGAAGTCCTCCGAGTCTACTGGAACAATCCGGCGTTTGTATGTATGTAAATGTATGTATGTATGTTTATATGTATGAATGTTCGTTCGACGATAACTTGAGTAAATTTAGTCGGATCGTCATGAAATTTGGTATGCAGGTAAATGAGGCAAAGATATTTTTTAAGTTCGAACATGAGCCAAATCGGTCGAGGGGTTGCTGAGATATGGAGTCGCGAGTTCATAGTTCGGGGCGAACCACTAGTTATTTTGTTTCTTAAGCCCGATTTACACGTCAATAAGTACAGCAGCGAGTTAAGTGGTTTGACAGTTGCTAGTTAATAGTTAAGTTAGAAGTAGCTTCCACACACATCGGTAAGCGAGTTAAGTTATGTGGAAGTTCCGCGACGAAAACTACAGCTGCTACTTAACTCGCCCGTCTACACGCCATGGCGCGCTGGCCTGTTATGTTGGCGGGGTTGCGGCGGATGCGCGGGAGGGGACTTCGCACTTGACTCGCCGAAAAATAGGATCGCCGACTTTCGAACAATTAAATTTGACAACATATTACTTAACTCGGTTGTGGCGTTCAAATGCAACTTGCGTCAGTTAGGTCCACTTGCGTCAACCAGGGTTAGCCAGTTAACTCTGAGTTAACGTCAAAATTTGTATGGAAGTGTCAAGTTAACTCGGAGTTAGTTTGCTAACCCTGAGTGACGCAAGTCCGCCTTAGGGTTAGCCAACTAACTCCGAGTTAATTTGACATTTCCATACAATAACTGGCTAACCATGGTTGACGCAAGTGGCAAGTTAACTCGCTACTGTACAGTAAGTACTTATTGAAGTGTAAATCGGCCTTTGTGTTTGTTGTAAACACTCTGCCTCTTTGGCAGGTTGCGGCGCTGATCGTGAAGCACGGCGAGCAGAAGGAGGCGTTCCTCAAGGCTTGCACGCTTGCGCGGCGCACGGCCGAGACCTTCCTCAAGTACGCGGCGCGCTCGGCGCAAGTGCACGGCCAGACCGCGGCCGCCAGCAAGGCGCACCACGAGCAGACCCGGGCCATCCTCGACACGCTGCTCGCGCAGGAGAACAAGGTGAGTTATGAACACTCGGTGTCTGCGGCAAGTTAGCACGGCGAACAGAAGGTGATAGGCACAACTAGCGCCGCAAATGGAAAAAAAACATATCTTCTTTTTCGATGCGTTTTTTGCTCAAAACCAAACGTCGCCAAAAGTGGCCACTTTTGGCGATAAAAGATTTTACTCGTTCGTAATAATTTATTTGTGTACTAAAATTGGATTTTACTTACTTTCATACAATAAAAGTGTTTTTTCCTCAAGTAGTGAGAATTAAAGTTTTATAAGTAATATTAAGACGCCATACGTCTCACAAGTTCACAACTAGCGCCGCCAATAGAAACAAAATCATATCTTTTTTTTGGATGCGTTTTTGGCAAAAACCGCTCCTGCGATTTCTCAACGCGAGGCTTAACTATTTTTAGGACCTAAGGTTTGGATTCCAGGATTGGATTTCCTACGAATGCAATCGATTCTCGCCAAAAGTGGCCACTTTTGGCGAGAATCGATTGCATTCTTAAGTTCTAGGATCTGGAATCTAAACCTTAGGTCCTAAAAATAGTTAAGCCTTGCGTTGAGTACCTGACGTTTCATTTTTTGCAAAAAATGCATCGTAAAAGAAGATGTTTTTTTTTCCATTGGCGGCGCTAGTTGTGCCTAGGTTTGGGTCTGAAGGAGGCGTTTCTCGAGGCTCGCACGCTGGCGTGGCGTGGCACTTGACCGCGACCTTAAAACCAACGGACCGACCATATTCACAGAGTGCTCAGATTCAAACAGCTAGTCTGAAACTCGATGTTTGAGAAAACTTACTCTATTAAAGTGTTGATGAAACGGTGTACACGATTCACAAGATCTATTTGAACTTCCAAGGTCTCAAAAAAAGAGTGCTGGTAGCTCACGAGTTGAATGGATAAATGCGTTGGGTGGGAGTTGTTTTGATGCCTCTAGTGCCATTCTCAATCACAATTCAATAAGCGTTTGCCTATTTAAGAATATTTTCGTTAGCCCTTCCACAATCATCAGTGTCAGTCGCATTATCGCATCTAAAAATATACGCGTTTTACACGCAACCATTGTCATTGTCAGTGTCAATGCGAATTAAATAGAAATAATGAAAACAATGACGCTTTTGTTTGACGCCGCTGTACGTAGAGATCATATCTTCAGTAGCCGCATGCAAAATGATTATGATGGGAAACATCAGTGACGTGCGTGCTTTACCATGTTTCGCACCGCTCGGTGCTTTCCACCTAGATATGTTGAAAACCGTTGCTTTGCTGTTCTTTCGACCGGTCAGTAAAATATCCTGATTGGGATGATCATAACAATTACAATACAGTTTAACAATAACTTAAATAAAGCAATTCTAGCAAAATTGTCTGGAAATGTAACACAATCGGTTTTGTTTTTACAAATTAAACTAATTTTAAATCTCATACGAAACCCGTTTTAAATTGCCTTATATGTTGTTGCTGATTACACTCACTCAACTTGCGACTAGCCCGGCGCTTTCTATCGAAGCAGTACTCAAGCTGAACATCCTCGGCAGGTCCTAGAGCACTGGACGGTGCGCAAGAAGCGTCTGGAGCAGTGCCAGCAGTTCGCGCTGTTCGAGCGGTCGGCGCGCGCGGCTGTCGAGTGGATCCGCGAGACGCAGGAGCGCTGCGGCGCCGCCGCCGCCGCCGCCGCGACAGGAGTCGCGCGCGAGAGCCGCGAGCGCGTGAGACTTCTCGCGCAGCTTGCCGACGGACTCGTCGAGAAGGGGCACCCGCACGCCGTGCAGATCAAGGAGTGGGTCGCCGCCGTCGACGCCAGGTGAGCACGAACGTCATAAGACGTAAAAACAGCTTTCGTTTTATCGGGAAGTAAGTTTGAGATGCTTGAAAAACGACATTGTTTAAAATTTACAATAGTATTGCAAAGTGCTGGGCAACCCTACTCCATCTAAACAATGTCCCAGGCACTGCAGCGTCCGAGTGGTCACATCACCCATCTAGTATGAGTGAAGGTGCCACTGGACGCTTTATAAATCATCTCATTTCGTAGAAGCTAAGGCCTATTTATTTAGTGCAAAGTAAAGCTGATGCCCATCGTTTTGCTTATTAATCATGTTGAGGTTGCCTTACGTATCAGTAGATCCACTGTTGAACGAGCTTATGGTTGGTTCGTCAGATATGCGGAGTTCAGCGGCGGCATGGAGGGCGCCGAGAGCGAGCCGGAGAGCGACTCGGGCGTGGCGCCGTCGCCGGCGAGCTCGCAGTCGGCGCTGAGCGAGCCTAGAGCCGAGCCGCCGCCGCCCGACGATAAGCGTCGCAGCGCCCGCCGCAAAGAGTAAGTGGGTTTACGCAGGCTTGGCCTGTGCAAAAAACGGGGGTCCAAATTTTAAAGTAGGGCGACAGTAAGCCGAATGAGGACCGGAACCCTAAAAATGAAACTGTCTATTACATATTTTCCTTTTTGAAATGCTGGTCAGTTAATTAATTAAGTTAGCGACAATATTGCCAGCACGGACCCTCCCCTGCCTGCAATATTGTCCTTTTGCCTTTATACATACACGAGCAACCGGAAGGGTGGCTCTTCATTGAAGTTGAGAAGTGAAATTAAATTTTGCTAAGTGAACTTTATTGCCCGAGTATAATATGTCTGGCTTCAATGGTTCCCCCTACTTGATTGTAGTGTAGTTTTAAAGGCGCCGAATGTCGAATTCATTCGATTATGATTGTTCAACGTTTACTACACCGAGTTAGCATTCATAACTCTGGATATAAAAACCTAAGTCTTGCAGTTCTCAACCCACTGCTTTCATAAAAATAATATCATAATTTTTTTCTTTATATATTTTTAATAATTTGTTGTGGGAGCTGGTGCACGTTTCATATAACTGACATTTGCGTAGTCGATATGACATGAGGTTACAAAAAAAGTTTGTTTACAAACCGACCTATCAATGAACATCGAATTGTCATAATAAAATATTAATATCCAGTTATATGAAACGCGGGCCAGGTAACCTTTTACGTGAATTAAACCTTTCTGGGCTACTGTACTAGGATGAAGTCGATCGATTTCTATAATCAGGACCCCAAATTGTTCTCCCTTTCCTTTCTCATACTGAAAATATTCTGCTCTGTTTTTATATAATACTAGCTTTTGCTCGCGACTTCGTCCACGCGATTTTTTTTTCCATGTTTTAATATTTATTTCTGTATTTGGGGCGGGGCAAATCCATCAAATCAAAGATCATAGAAATCGGTCCACCCATTCTTGTGTTATAAATGGTGTAACTAACCGTACTTTGTTTTATATATCAAGATTTTCGGAGGCAAACCTGAACGTTTATTACAACTACATAGTTGCTACCTCGCTGTATTCTCAAAAAAAATAATCACCTGTTGTATTTCATTCTGTTAAAGTAAATAGACCCATACGCATGTCGTCCCCATTGAAATAAGTCTAATTACGTCCTAAACATTGTGATAATTTCAACATTTGACCGAATTTCTGATGCGAAAGTGTCTGGTGTAAAGCGACGTCTGTCCTTCGGCAGGTTCATAATGGCGGAGCTTCTTCAGACGGAGCGTGCGTACGTTAAAGACCTGGAGACCTGTATCACGTGCTACCTGCGTGAGATGCGCTCCGAGCCGGCCGCCGTGCCGCCCGCGCTCCAGGGCAAGGTACGTGCCTCAAACAAACAAACAAACACCTGCATCATGGCGTTTTTAGGGCCTTAAGACTCCATCCACTGATACGTTACTTTTCTTTACAATACACAGACGTCCGTTTATGTGGACTTTTTACAACAATTTTTATTCTATCTAACCCCGCGGACCGCCCCCGCAGGAGGAGCTAATATTCAACCGAGGGCTAAGGATTTTAGACTACTAGATAGCATTCCATAATATACTGAAGACGTCCGTTTATGTAGACTTTTGATTACAATATTTACCCTATCTAACCCCGCGGACCGCCCCCGCAGGAGGAGCTAATATTCGGCAACATCGAAGAGATCCACCGCTTCCACGAGCGCGTGTTCCTCCGTGAGTTGGACAAGTACGAGACGATGCCGGAGGACGTGGGACATTGCTTCGTGACGTGGGCGCGCGAGTTCGACATGTACGTGTCCTACTGCCGGAACAAGCCCGACAGCAACGCCGCCGTCGTCCAACATGCCGGCGATTACTTCGAGAGGTCAGCGCCATCAGCACTTACATAATTATTATTGTGAAACAAACAGATTGACTAACAGACAAGCCGAAAACACCCGTTACATTATGTTCCTTGTGCGGTGTTATGTGCACTAAGAAGAGAGCCCCAGGAAGGCACTCTTACCCATGGTCTTGTCCTGGAGCGTAAGCAAAATAGTAGATTGTTTGTTACCCGAGGGACTAAAACACAATTTTTAAATAATTAACAATACTCTCGTATTTATTTGAATCCATAGCGGAGCGAAGGATTCTAAAGTAGAATTCTGAGCGTAGCAAGGGATTCAAAGTACTCGAGCTTTAAAAAGTGTTGTTCCCGAGGTGAACACTCTACTTTTTATCACCCTCTATGAGAAAATAAGTTACTGGAACTTACGAATAATTAGCGTCGGCGTCCGATACAATGTTCTCTGGAGTTAAGATGAAATACGTCTCACAACTAGCGCCGCTAATGAAAAAAAAATCATATACCTTTTTTTGGATGCGTTTTTAGCAAAAAAAGCTCCTGCGATTTCTCAACGCGAGGCTTAACTATTTTTAGGACCTAAGGTTTGGATTCCAGATCCTAGAACTTAAGAATGCAATCGATTCTCGCCAAAATTGGCCACTTTTCGATTGCATTCGTAGGAAATCCAATCCTGGAATCCAAACCTTAGGTCCTAAAAATAGTTAAGCCTCGCGTTGAGAAATCGCAGGAGCGGTTTTTGCCAAAAACGCATCCAAAAAAAAGATATGATTTTGTTTCCATTGGCGGCGCTAGTTGTGAGACGTATGGCGTCTTAATATTACTTATAAAACTTAAATTCTCACTACTTGAGGAAAAAACACTTTTATTGTATGAAAGTAAGTAAAATCCAATTTTAGTACACAAATAAATTATTACGAACGACGTTTTTATTATTCTTCAAACTTTTTTTATTTGTTTTTTTTATTATTTTTTCTATTTTTTCATGCTGCCAATTTCTTGTCCATACATTGTTCGTGATTGATCTCTTTCAAGGTTGTCTGTAAACTCTTTAGTCATTTGAACTTTTACTTACAGTATCCATATTCCAAATTCAAATCACTTTTTGTCCCTCCGGGATTAAAAAGCTATTTTAGTCCCTGTTTGCGGGGCCCAAGCTAGGTCTCTTCGAATGGATTTGACAAAAAAAAAAATAGACCTACACAGGACGCCTTTAAAAAATGTGTGGTGGAGTGTGGTATTAATACGGACCTTTTGGGTGCAGGGTCCAGAGGAAGAAAAAGCTGGAGCACCCGCTGGCCGCGTACCTCATCAAGCCGGTGCAGAGGATCACCAAGTATCAGCTGCTCCTTAAAGACCTGCAGGCCTGCTGCGCCGAGGGACAGGGGGAAATTAAGGTAAGGGCAGAAAATAGGCTATGTATTTTAGAGTAAAAAGTGAACGTGAAGTGAAAGTGAAGTGGAAAAATATTGTATAATAATAGGTCGCCAAAGGTGTACAGAAAAATATTTGCGATAATGCAAAGATCGGAAGTAAGTGTGTGATGTCCCGCCGCCCGCCGCGCGCTGCCTCCCCGCAGCCGCCGCCGACGTCTTTGTATGTGATACACCAGGCCCCTGTCGCACGAACTTGACAACGACAGGTGACAGGCGACAGGTGACAATCCGACAATTTGATAAGTTTCTGTTGCACAAAGATTTCGAGCGACAAATTTGCCATGGTGGAAAATTGTCAAATTTGTCGAATTGTCGCGACAATTTGACATATTTCAGTTGCACAAAAGATTTTACTCGACAGGCAAAAAGTGACAAATTGTCGTGAAAAACTTGTCGGATTTGCTTTGTGCAACCATAAATTTTGTCAAGACGACTCGACATATTTGTCAAATTGTCAGACAATTCCGACAGGTGACTTACTATGACAAATTTGTCAAATACAATTGACGGTGAATCCTACCATGGTTTTTTACAATTGACGAGCTTTGTGCAACGCTTGTCAAGTCCTGACAATTTGTCAAGAATTCACCTGTCGCAGTCTGACTTATTTGTAATGTTTGTGCAACACCCTTTACTTGACAATCCGACAAATAAGTCAATTTTCGACAAATAAGTCGACTTGTCGCATACGTGCAACAGGGCCCAGGCAGTGGTCCATCAATCCGCGTGTTCGTATGATATACAAACCTACCGCTCGACACGCCGCGCGCCGCAGCGGCACACTTACATTACAAGTAAAGCTCAAGTTTGCACGCTCTGTAGGCTTAGCACGCGGGACATTTTGCCTGCTCTCACCTGTCACCTTAGTCACTTTACAGTACTGTTAAGTGGCTAAGGTGACAGGTGAGAGTAGGCAAAATGGCCCGCGTGCTAAGCCTACTGGAGGCTCGCACTTTCGTAACGTTGTCGCTACTAGAGACAATTTCTGTACGTCTTTTAGGAAGCAGTTCTTCAAACAAATCGCTACCACACAGTCACGCTAGGTAAGCTCCATACAAAGGCGCTCGTTCAGCCGCACACACACAGCCACATTCCGTTCCGCGTAAGCACAAGCCGCCTAACGCACACATAGCCGCATTGAGAGCTGTGCCGGAGGTGTATGAGAGCGGTTGCCGATGCGGCCGGCCGCGCGTGATTTTATTCATTCAAGTTGTGACCTGTGTTTTCTATTTAAATAACTTATTGTTTTTTTTTTATTACACAACTCGTACTTACGAGGCAGTAAGTTAACTTATTATTTAAAGTTTAAAGGAAGATTATGATACGATTTATCGCCGTAATAGTACATTACTGCCGCGGTCTTTAATGGGTGCGTTTCTGGCGCGCTTTTGATGGCCGACAGAGCGCAGCGTAGCGCAGCTCAAGACCTTCACAGCGTGGTCAGCATTGCAGCCCTTGATGGACAAGCTGGAATGAAGGCCGAGACCGAAGGTCGAGGCCTTTATAGCGCGGACAGCAAGGGCTGCAATAAGTACCAAGCTTGAGGGCCGAGAGCGTAGCTAAGCTAAGCTCGAGGCCATCATAGCGTGGCCAGAAGCGCACTCATTGCAGACCAAGGCATGTATAGTGGTTTACTAAAAAAATGCGAGTAATTTAAATAGAACCAGCTTACCTTTTGTCTTAGTTTACTTTCTGTTGATTTTCCATTCCGCAAACTTTTCGTAAATAAACTTGTATTTTTCTTTTGACTTCGGTGGCAATAGGTACCTTTAAATATCTTATTGCGCTTCCTTTTTATGTTCGGCGTTTGTTAAACACATTGAATCGGAGGATTCGTTGCTTGAAGAGTTCACTTTTATTTACAACAAAAACAGCACGCACAGAAAAAATCACTTCGAACAACGCGCGAAGCGGCGAAAACAATATGGCCGCGCTTTTTTTTTCTATGCAATTTGTAGACTGCCGGCACCCAAACAGCCAAATTCTAAATAAATACTTTTTGTGCCAGACTTTTGAGTTCTATTTTTGAAACAAAACTCGACATTAATGGATTTTCATACAGTTTTTCTGGCCGCAAAACACGACATTGAATTCCATACAACTTTTCTGGCGCCTAATCAAACTAGCCCGCAAGTCCTCCTTTGCTCAAAGAAGGTTGTCGAATTAATGACCACATTACGAGCTTTTTTGAGTAAATGAATTTTCTTCACTTCTTTTTTCACTACTGCACTAAACACTAACAAATAACTAAAACAACGAATGAACGAGGGTGGTTATATTTTACTTCGTAGGTATTTGACCGTGCAGCAACAAGCTGCCTTGAGTCCGCGCCTGCCGCTCGCCTGAGCCGCGACAGCCCTCGCCGTTTGAGCTTGAGTAGGCTATTATCCGTCGCGGGCGCCGAAGCTTACTTACTATCTTTATGTGTATTGTGACACAGCTACTTGCGAAAATTATGTTGCTGACAAATAATATCAATGAGATAATAGAAAAGACCGGCGAACGAAAAAAACATGGAAGCATTTCTTCAAGCTAACCAATTCTCTAACATCGGCAAACGCATCTCGCGCAGACAGCTTTGTTAAAAATATTTTTCATCTCCCATGCTCGGAAAGTACGCTGTTACTTTAAACATGCGATCGTAGAAGATCCTTTTTTAAACCACTTTGTATTTTTGTGCGCTTCGAAATTTGAACTCGACGCCCTAATAAAAAATATATAAGGAACTCCTTCAACTTGTACTTGATTACAAATCGTGTCTTCTTGAAGTGTCATAAAATCAACAACCCGTTGCTAGGCAACGCCACATACTCCTTTGTGAAGAAGCAAAGAAGAAGGAAACTCATTTCACTAACCTCTATGTAGGTACCTACCTACCTAGGTCTATTGTTAGTCACGCATGACTAAAAAAATCATTTCCTCGCTTCTGTGAGATGAAAGTTTTGTGTTTCGCACGAATGCAATATTATTTGCGTCTCGAGCTTCTGAATACCTCGCTACGCTCAGGTTTCTTTTTTTGAACCACTCGCTACGCTCGTGGCTCTATTTTAGAAACCTTCGCTAGCTCGGTATTCAATACAAGCACTCGCCGCAAACAATAATTTTGCATTCTTGCATAATAAATAACTATTAAACCAATAAGAAAACAAGAAACTACGTCATTGGTAGATAGTTTTCACGCTATTGATATTATTGGACGTATTATACTAACAGCGTCAAACTGACGTCTTCTCTAAGTCACGTCTATCGAATTACTAAAATCGTGAGAGGAACCATCTGTAGACTCTGCCCATACGAGAGCCATGTGCATTAGGTCATTTCTCGGGGCTAGTGAGATCTCCATGTTTTCTTCTGCTCGCTGGGAAAGACACTGGTTCCAGTGGATCCTTTTATTGCTCGGTTTATTTCGCAACATACTTCGCAACAGTGCATCCGTGTAAAACACAACTTTTCACCCCGCATCAGAGATGAAAGAAAAACAATAGACAGCAACTTATATGCAAAACCGGTGAGTCGAAAAACTTCCTTTTAAAACGATATTTAAGTTTATAGTTACGGCTGCCGAGCTATAGTCTTTAGCTTCTTCGCTATTAGAACCACTAATTTTATAATAATTTCCTGAAGTTTATCCATCACACACAAACATATTGTAAACAGAAGAAAGTTATTTTTTCCGAGTGCGTTCTGAATTTACACGAGAAATTTAAGATAGAAAAAACAAAATTTTGATAAACTAAAACAAAGCATTTTTTTATTTAATGGTATTAAAAATGAATATAAAGTGTAAAAAATATTAAAAAGTCTTAAAAAGAAGAAACCGCGATTCTAAATGTTATATTCTGTGACTTTAGCTTTTTTTTGTATTCACAGTGTAGAATATCGGCATGAGCAAACATTTTCGCGGAGAACGGCGTGTAAACGAACGTTAGTGAGGTTTTGTTTTATTTCGGTTTCATGTATTTTTAAGATGGCATGTCGAAGTTAGGCGCCAGCCACACAGAAGAGACGTGTGATAACAACAAAGTGATCCTATAATGGTTCTTCGTTTTGAGGTCCGGAACCCTAAAAAACAAGACAAAATTAGAAAATATGCGACCACAGCAGCTCAATATGTGGTCTATGTGACGATTTTTTAAAGAAATGCTTGTTATTTCTGAACGAAAGCGACCAGGATTTTTTAAATAACTTTTCCCTCTGCCCTTTCATCCAGTTCTCGCTTAACTCGACTAGCTTAACATAACTCATTAATCATTCAAATATTTAAAAAAAACCTATTGAGTTGGTAATGTTTTGATTGTAATACGAAGTACATAAATCATACCTTTGTTGTAGTTGGTGTAAACATTTTTACACCACATCCGCACCCATCGTATAAATCTACCACGGAAGGGGAAAAAATTAAAACATTTTGTCTGCGACCCTGGAATTAACGGCATATACCGACCTCTAACCATAACAAACCGTTGTGCACAAGATGGCGTCGAGTCCTCGGGGCTATTTACCGAGTAGGTACGGTCGGCCACAGTCACAGATACCCTATGGCAGCTCCTACCGCGCGCGGCATAAGGGTGCCAATCGAACAAAAAGGGGTATCCTACCGTGTGGCCGACTGTACCATGCTAACTGTTATCGTGCGCTTACACGATATCCGATATAGGAACATTGATAAGATAAGACATGTTCTTTGACGAACTGCTAATTTGTAAGTCGACGGAACGCGTTTGCGACGTCGCTGCTGTCTGTGTTTTACAAAACAGTTTATGTTTGCTTATTACAAGAAACGGAAGGTATGTAAATGGTCAATGTTATTGTGATGATATTTCTTGTGTAGGACCTTTACACAGGAAATCATTCGGATATCGGTAAGTAAAAACAAATATGTCAATGTGTAAGATATCACCATACTGATTATCCTATAATATACTGTCACACGTAAAATAATAATATTGCCGCAGTTACATACCGCGGGTATTTTGTGTAATGGAGGTACAGCAACATAAGGATAAATTTTAGAAAATCATACATCAAGCAAGAACAATCTAAGTGGCAGACACTTCGTTCGTTCGATCAGAAACTTAAAAATGACCTCGCCACATAGAAGATTGTAGTTTAGTTCCTAGGCAGGGTATGTCTACAATGCGCGTGAAAAAAAAAACACATTATTTACCCTCCTTTTGCCTGGCCTTAGGCGGGCTTATGCGGTAGAAGTAGCGGTCAGTAGTCGACTTATCTGTGGTCAAGCTGGGCCTCAAGTCTGATAAAGCGATTGTTTTTCGATAGGATCAAAGATGAACTACTAAAATGCATGCATTGCATGTTTTGAAATGAATGCCTTCTCATTGTATGCATTTCAAAGCAGGCATTTTTATTGGTTGAGAGCTATGTGTAATGTCGTTGGTCGAGAGGGCGTCAATTGCTAATTGAATGTTCGCAGTGAAAATACAACCCTTTTCGTACAACTTTCATTTCATTGGAGTACATCACACTTGGGGCCCTACATGTACAAACTGTGTTGCAACTACTTGCAAGTGTTTATTGTTCCTATCGGTGTTATTTAATTTCATGTTACACATAAACGTTGGACTGTTAAATGAGGGGTTGAGATAAAACATTATTAACAAGTCTGTTTACAAAGCTGTTAATTACCGCACTTGTTACCGAACACGGACCGGGTGCGCTGAGTTCTCGAACACTCATTAACCATTTGCGGTGGTGTTACTCGGACGGGCGTGTGCCTTTACACTCGGCTTACTGAATATGCACAGTGATTCACTATATACGCCAGCCGCAAATCAAGTAAATTAAAATTGATGTGTGCGGCATGTACGGTCTAGTCCCAATGTTTAGTGTCTTGCCAGTGATTTAAAGTGAAGTATATAAGAAGTGAAAATGATCAGACGATTGAGCTGCCGCTTCCTTAACCGCTTGGACGAGTACCCTAAATGTAAATTGAAAACGGTACGTATCATTCATAATGTTTGTGTACTATAAACCTATGATGTGCCGTAGTGAAATTGAAACTATTGTTGTTAGCACAATGCAGGTTGGCGGGAAGGACGGCGTGAGTAATTGTGTACAGTTCCAAAATAAACTTTTCCTTTGTCGTGCATGGACATAGACGAGCGATTTAAAATTAGTTCTAGCTTTAAGCTCCATTGCGATTTTAGTCAAAAACTTCTATTGTTTTAATAAAAATAACATTAGGACGTTGTGCGGCTTCCACCAACGTTAAATGAAAATAAAAAAAACTTAACCGCTCGATTGGCGTAATTTTTTTTCCACTACCCTCAGGGCGTCTATGAGCCGAAGTAATACCAATTGTATTGACCAAAATATAAAACGAAATCGTTAGACCCAATATTATTTTCCATCTCGCTCTAAAATATAAGTTTTAATCTCCCAGGCTCGGAAAGCTTGCTGTTACTAGTAACATACGATCGTGGAAAAGCCAAATTTGAAATTTTAACGTGACGCCCATTTTATGGTGTTTGACTCATCTGTCAAAGCAAAGAAGAAGGAAACTAATTTCACTAACCTTTATGCACCTAGTTGTTTAGTTGAAATGTTATTTGCGTCTCATGCTTCTGCATTTTTTATATTTCAGCTAATTTTCAATACAAATCATTCTGACGGACGATTTTTAGCCTGTCTGCAATGTTTTTGGTCCTAATCAACAAAAATAAAAGAAAACCGATAGAAATTTCATTTTTCCTTATTCCGGTATTTCAACTTTGATCGCGAATTACTTAAAAGGCCCATAATGTGACAGATTGTGTATGCTATTCTGAAAGCTAAAGCTTTGTTGCCAACAGTAGTTTTAGATAGATGTGGCAAAAGAGAAAGCCATCAATTAATTATTTTCTATTTGGAAAGTGTAGCAAAACAGGAAACTTTGTATTAACTCAAAAATAGTGGAAAAGCAAAACTGTGGCAAAGAAAGAAGGAACAAACAGGGGGCTGTTACATAAGAAGGGGTTCTTATGTAATTTATTATTTAATTATGCAGCACTTATTATACAGCAATGAATTTAAGCCCCTCACACCACTTCTCCCAAATGGCAACGTGGCACCTCATAATTTGATCAACAATGTCTGTGGTTTCGATGTTTTGTGACGTGATAATTATGTAAATTTTCCCGTTGTTACCCGCGCCCGTGACTTAACCAATTCACACTCTCAAATCACAAAACTGTTAACTAAAAAGCTCCGCAAAATAAATAGCACATAACATACAGAAACCCGACGCTCCGGACAGAACAAAACGCCCCGGAATTAATACCCTCTTTGTTACAGGCAACAGGACTTTATTCCTTTCGAATCTAGGAAACCGTTTCGCATCATGCATCGCTCATTTTTCTAGTAGGCACCACTAGAAAATCGTGCGATGTGCAAGTGAAATTGAGCCAAAGCTAAGGCGAGAGAACTCCCATACGTCTGTCTGAGCGTTAGCACCATTATTACGAGTACATTGTCCATTTGTCACGTCACAACGGCGCCAAAGCTTTGACCATTTAGTCAACTTAGTCACAGCTTCGATTTCGAGTTTTACGTCCCGAGACCCGGCACGTCAAACACTGGCAAAACGAATATAGAAAAACTATCACACGTTTTGAAATGGATGCTGCGAAATACCTACCTAAGGTAGAGGCTGATGGGTGACATTGTATTTGTTTTGCCTTGTAATGTTTTTCAATGTCAAATTCTTCAAAACTACTTTAACGCATACAAAAAAAAAAACGGACGACTCTATTTGTTCCACTCAGGTTATAACGACTTTGAACTTTGAGATATGGCTTTTCAAGTAGTACATTACTGCCGCGGTCTGTAATGGGTGCATTGCTGGCGCGTTTTTGATGGCCGACAGAGCGCAGCCTAGCGCAGCGCCTACACAGCGCGGCCACCATTTCAGCCCTTGATGGACAAGCTAGAAAGAGTCACATGGTTACTTGACGGGAACAAATGTTTATTTACCTTGAATTCAAATCAGCATTAGGACTAGGACATACCATACTGGTTTATCCTGTAGCCAAGAAACTTGGACAAACTAGTTCTGCCTAGCAGAACTAGTTTATCCATTCGAGCTTAGGCTATACTAGTTTGGCCTAGGCTTATGATATACCGGGTTTTTTATACGAGCTTAGGTTAGACTAGTTTGGCCTAGGCTATACCGGTTTCTTCATTCCAGTTTAGGCTAGATTAGTTTGACCTAGTGGTTTGACCATTACTTCTTATAGATTTTCCTATAATCTATAGGTAAACAATGAAAAAATAACTTCGCTATTCGTTTTTGCTAGGTACATAATTATGAAGTACATACAAGTGAACGTAATAAATCTCAATCGTGATGCTGTCTTAGCACAATAATGAGTGAGGCCGTATCTATGGGTTTATAACTATATCTGTTTCATTCTTATGATCAACGTAGAGGGGGATAGATAGTTATAAACCGTTATAACCCATTCTTCTGCTAAGCCAGCTAGTAACAAAAAAAGGTCTTTTCTTTATAAGCCGTGTCATTATAGAAACAATTTAGGATGGACTTCAAAACAAGCGTTGTCTCGCTTTGATTGTATTAATTAGAGCGAGAGAGCGAGTGGTTTGAAGTTCATCCTAAATGTTTTCTTTAATGATACGGGTTATACCGTTTTGCCGCATTCCCGCCCTATGTGTTTTCTGTCTGGCGTCTCTAATCGTTGTTCGGAAGCGCTCACAGCCTAGTTGGACTAGCCGTTCTTAATCGATTGGCAAAGTTAAGGAACAACGGCCGCGGTCAGTCCATGGATGGGTGACCGCTAGTGGCAATAATATCTGATCGCTTCCGTGCTTCGGAAGGCACGCTAAACCGTTGGTCCCGGTTGTTGTTGATTAATAACAATCGTTAAGCCGTGTCAGAGGCCCTTTCAATTCAATTAAGACCAGTCCAGATTCAGACCAGCTAATATGTCCATGGACATACAATAAATAACATACTATTAAATTAAATAAGCCTTTGGGCGGCCTAAAAACTCTGAAACCAGGGGTGACCCTACCTCATACGATTCCTTACCTAATCGTTGTTGAACTCGGCAGGACGGGCTCGAGGTCATGGTGTCGGTGCCGAAGAAGGCGAACGACGCGATGCACCTCTCACTCTTGGAGGGTTGCGACGTGCCGGTGGACAGCCTGGGCGAGGTGGTCCTCCAGGACTCCTTCCACGTCTGGGACCTGCGGCAGATCATCAAGAAGGGCCGCGAGCGCCGCGTCTTCCTCTTCGACCTGCATCTGCTCCTGGCCAAGGAAGTCAAAGACTCCCACGGCAAGGCGAAGTACATCTACAAGACCAAGTTTCGGGTGAGTGACTTTTGTTGATTTTTATTTTTCCTAATAGCAAACCCGCTGTAAAGTTGGCTCCGCACGTAAGCTGAGAGGAAACAGTCGTGCTCTGGAAAAGAGTAAAGAAGCTAATGCCCCTTCAGGACCGTGGGAACTCAGTGATGGCCAAGCGCGTGAAACACTGTTTTCTATAGCTGTTACACCCAGAGCGGGACGGGGCGCGGGAAAAGTGAGAGGCAATGCGGTTTAATGAGTCTACGTGTGTTCGTGTCCTTTCGTGAGTATCTACAGGGTGCACTCTAAGTCGATAGCGAAACTTCAAGTAGGCTGTCTACTGATCACTACAAACAACTTGTACTAGGTGGTGAAAAAAATGGAGTGAAAAAAATATCAGCTGTTTCATACATTTCGCGCAGTACTGAGTCGACCTTTTGTATGGAACAGCAGATTTTTTTTTCGCTCCATTTTTTTCGTCACCTGGTACAAGTTGTTTGTAGTGATCAGTAGACAGCCTACTTAAAGTTCCGCTATCGACTTAGAGTGCACCCTGTAGTTGTAGTTGTAATGTAATATCTATTTTCCCAAGTGTTTTCGTAGTTCCGCTGCCATTTCTACATTTTATTAGGTATTTAAAAAATCACGACAAGTACAACACATTATTGATGTTCCCAAGGTAGTTAGACTCCAATAGACAGTGTAATAATGTAAATAAATAACAGCTGAAAGTAACCCCTTTTTCGGCGCGAAAAACTCATCGCTCTAATTTCTTTCAGGCTATTTTTTTTTGTTATAAAAACTATTTGCATACCTCCATATTGGTCATCGACTGATATAAACCAAGTTGCATCAAAATCCAGCCTGTAGTTTAGAAATTAAACCGGAACTACGTTTGTATGGGAAAATGGTGCTCTAACGCCCTCTTAATAGAAGCGATCCGCAATCCGAGGCTGCAAAAGTTTCCTTTTTATTATGTCGTTTTAACATAGAGAGGAAAGTCAACGAAAACACCATGACTAAACCCGCGGCTTAGGTGACCTTGTCTTGTCTGTGGAGAAGGTCCTCAAACTTAAGACAAACTTGACGATAGTACAGGTGCTGTGCAACCTACTCTATTAAAACATATTGTATCCAGCACTGCAGCGTCCGAGCGTTTACCGTGTGTGGTGGTGTCACTGTCTTTTTAATACAGTTGCTCAAAAAGTGGCGTATTGCAGGGACGTATAGCGTTCGGGATGTGGGCTATTACACACTCGTGCTTTTTTTTTACCTTTCCCGCACTCGTGCGTTCTCTTTCCCAACTGTCAAAATAATGTCTATTAAAAAGAAAAACCAACCATGAAGTTTTTACTAAAAAAGTTTTTATGATTCATGCAAATACGTATATTTCTAAAAAGAAGCTACTAATTTGTTTCAATATCAGATTTAATGATTTGATTGAATGAGTTTGGTTAGGTTTCATTTCATTAAATTTCATTTTCATTTCATATCAATAAAAAACTTCTGCTGAAGACTTGGCTGTATGGGCATAGTTGCCTTTGCCTCTCAGAATGGGTGAAGAAAAAAAAACTCTGCTTATATTCTACGGTTGGCGCCATTTTGATTTTTCAGAAAATTTCTTTGCTTTAGTTGTTTGTTGCACAAAATGAGTAATTTCGACCCTAGTTTTTTTTTAGTAACACCACCGGAACTCAGTATAATTGCACAAAATGCTTCGGAGAACATTTTACCGGAAAAGTAAAAAAATTTAAGTTAGTTGAGTTTATTGTGTTTTTATTATTTTATTAAATTGCTTAATTTTTTCGCAACTGTATTAAAAATAGTCGTTCAGTACACGTGCGGAACCGTCATTGCAACTTGTTCCGACTGTCAACCCTCGCCTTCGGCTGCGCCTCGGCTCGGGTAGCCATTTGTCGGAACTCTTTGCAATGACAGCCTTTCCACACTTGTAATGAAATATACTATTCTAAACGTTTTTGTTCGGTACTATAAGGGCCGATATCAATAAAGCGCTCCAACTTCGATAGGGTCTTTGCATTGTTGAGTGGCAGCTAAAGCGGATAATTATTTTTATGCAAAACAGCGTCTCGAGCTTCTAGAGCAGTCAATATCTACCCCTACATAGTATCAATATCCACATTACATCGTCTGTCTGTCAGTCCATCTGTCTGTATGTATGTATGTCTGTCTATCTGTCTGTCTGTCCGTCTGTCACACCCAATTTGCTCCTAAAGTTGAGTTGAAATTTAATTTTGGTACACATATTTAAGTCGGAGACCCAAACAATGACCGTGCAAGGTAAATAAATGAATTTTAACTGTGGGGGCAACTTTTGGATGGTAAATTAGAAAGTTAAAAAAAAGTTTTACTAACAATACAGGGTGTCCCAAAAAATAATGTCAAGCGAAAGTCCAGAGATAGAGCACCCCTAGGGGTACCCGAATCACCCCTATGTATGTTCAGCGATTTTTTGACGTTTAGAAGTTATGAGGCTTTCAAGCTTTTTTCGGGAAGAATTACCTGGCGTTGGTTTATTTTTTTTACTTTTTTTGTATTTTTTTTATATATTTTTTTATTTATTGGGGTTTTAGATAACTAGTCTTTAAACTTGTAGAAGATAACGCAATTTTGATCCAAAGTACAATAATGCCGTTTTAGAGAAAACATCATCGAATAAGTTAGTATGGGGAGAAAAAAAAGTAGGGGCCTGAAGGATTTTTATTGATTTCAAAAACTTTCTTAATATCTGGCCCTTCAGAATAGCACAAGAAATCTGTCACTTTATGGGCCTTTTATTCGAGTAAGTAGCGGTCAAAGTTCAAAAACCGGAATTAGGAGAAATGTAATTTCGATCGGTTTTCTTTTATTTTTGTTGATTCGGACAAAAAACATTGGAGACAAGCTTAAAATCATCTTTCAGTACGGCCGGCATGAAAAAAAATCAAGATTTTTGTTCTAAAGTCAAATGATTGAAAATTTTTTTTTCGTTATTTTTTTCATTATTTTTATTTTAATTTATTTTCTTACCAAATTCATTAACATAACGTTACAAAAAAAAAAAATCTGAGAAAAAAAAATTCAAAAAAAAAAAACGAGTTTTTTTATTATTTTTCCTTGAATTTCCAATGCAGATCATACTGACAGAAGACATAAAGCCTTTCTGCAGTGTTCTTTGTCACAATTAACTAAAATAAAAGAAAAACGATTTAAAATACATTTCTCACAATTCCGGCTATCTCTGGACTTCCGCTTGACACTATTTTTTGGGACACCCTGTATATCGAGTGACATATAAAATGAAAGGGCTCATTGTGAGGATTTCATATATTTTTTAACTATTTTTTAAATAAATAGTTATGAAGTTGATAGTCGAAAATTTACCATCGCCCCCTCATTTCCGAAACTACTGGAACCAAACAACATTGTATAGTGTATTTGTTTGTTGTCAGTACGGAACCCTTACTGCGCGAGCCCGACTTGCACTTGGCCGGTTATTTAAGGTAGATGCGACCGACGACGCCCTTTTCCATTAGTTTATGAAAGGGCTTTTTTAAAAGTTCGTTACGGCCACGCGTGAGTGCACTTTGGGCTGCACCACCCTTTGTCTGACTGGACGGGCTCGGATCAATTTACACCTAGGTACCGGCTACATACGGCGGTGGGTGTTGATTCTGAAACATGTCTGTCCCGCCTCGATCCCCTGTTGTCTTGTACTAATGCTTAGCACTTGGGAATTTGTGAAACATCATGAGTCCGCAATTTATTTACAGACATGCATATTGTGCCCGGTAAACCGCGATCGGCTTGCCAATTGTCAGGGATAACCTGGTATAACGTGGTACTACTCACATACCGCTTAATTGCAATAACTGAGTTGAGAATTTGCAACATAGTAAATTATTGTGAGTCATACATACCTAATGCTATGATTAAGCGTTAAACTTACACATAAATGTGGAAGTGACGCATGGGACTTCTGTACAAAAAAAAAACCCTGTGCTTATAAATAACTATCGATAATTTTCTACTCCCGTCTCGCTAACTCGGGAAATATCGAGAAGAAAGAATAGAGAGTAAGGTAGCGTAACATACCGCAAACCTTGAAACTACCAAGCAAACACCTCAATTCAAATAACAATAGTTTCCTGTGATTGGCGATGTCGGAAATTACACTGTTATGCCATAGTGCTGATTTACCGCTGATGTGTTTGCGTGATCCGATAGGTGCCAATGCCATCCGTTGACAGACCGTGCCAGAGCTTGCCGCTGTGCAGGTGCAATCATTTCAGTTATCATTTGCCCGCGATGACAATGGGATGCTACTTTACTTTGACTAGGTAGCATCCCATTCTCATCCCGCGCGGATACTACGCTGAAATTGCACTCACGAGGATTTTAGATCGTCCCGCATTCGACGCGCCCCTTCCAATAAACCGGCCGGTAAAATACGCGCGAACGCCCGAGTACTTGCCTATTTGACAAATCAACGTTTCAAGCGTGGTCTACAAATCTATGTTTACACAATGGCGAAGTCAGATTGGTTGATTATTTTGTGAGAGCGGCTCAGAATGACAATGAAGTAAGACGCAATGAAACACTACTAATAAAATTGTTTTAATATTTCCCCTGTACACTATGTCCGATTTGGGGATATGTGATACATGCCATTAAACCACATTAAGTACCTTATTAAGCACCTAACAACCTAATACCTTGGAACGCCGACTTCGTGTTGTTGATAAGGTATCGCTAATGAGTTTTGCATTAGTAGGCACTGCCGATGTGTCATTCCTGTTCTCCTTCAGTCACGGAAGTACACCGCAGATTATAGGCCTTAGGTAATCTATTAGGTAGTGGCCACCTCTGGTGTCAGAGTTTTTAGACCGCCCAAAGGGGCTCCGACTTGGCCAGGACGTGGCTTATTAATCAACAACAACCGGCAGCTTATTGAATGAATGATTTTTTTATAAGGTCGGCGGGCGTGTAAATGACGAGACCACGGGCTTTAAGTCTGTAACGTAATGGCGTGTCGATGGCGTCCCAATAGAACGACAAAACCGGGGTTTCCTCGTTTTTCTCCAAAAACCAGCGAACTAATCCTCTAGAATTAGAATATTCTTTGCTGTACTAGAATAACATTAAAAGGACCGACAGCATTAATAAATCGTAATTGAAGCCGGCAACTGGGAGTCCATTTTGTGACCATTGCGTTAGAGACTCAGGCCCCTGGTGCCGGGCAGACAATTTGAATGAATTTTCAACTAGCAGATAAATCTTCAATATTTGCAATGAGTGGGATTTCCAAGTATTATTCGAAATGCCATTTACGAGTACTGTACAACGATATCAAATTGCCAATAGGGATAATGACATGTTAGTTAAATAAGTTTCTTTTAAAACGATATTTTGTATGATGTGACTCAAAGATATTAATTATTTGTAAAAACCTGATGTGTCAGAGTTTAGAAGATGTTTTGTGATATTTGTTTCATTTTTTTTTTCTTATATTGATCAAAATCCCTATTGTTAATTTCAACCAGTGAATGCAAAAACGTGTTTTTTTATAATGATGGACAAGTCTTTGGATACTCTTACTTGAACGTTACCAGGGATGGGCCCTTTGGGCCTAAACCTTTGTCACTACCTCGTTCGTTTACCTACCTAGCTACCATTTCGAGTAATGTTTTGTCCCCAGACGTCGGAGCTGAGCGTGACGGAGCACATCGAGGGCGACGAGTGCAAGTTCTCGGTGTGGACGGGCCGCGAGCCAATGGTCAGCGACTGCCGCATCGTCCTCAAGGCGCCCTCGCTCGAGGTCAAGCAGACCTGGGTGCGCCGCCTCCGGGAGTTCATGCAGGTAAATGTTGCTTTTAATTAACCGTACTTCAGTTGTATCCCTAGCGCTTCCACCGAAAAATTGTGTCTCAGTAGCGCATCCAAGTTACAGCAAATACTGCTTAGGAGTTCTCTGAACAAGCGTGGGAACTCGGCGATGGCCAAGCGCGTGAAACACTGTTTTATATAGCTGTTTCACCCAGAGCGAGACGGGGCGCGGGAAAAGTGAGAGGCAATGCGGCTGTATGAACCTACCTGTGTGCGTGTCCTTTCGCGAGTATGTAGTTGTAGTTATAATGAAATTTTATCTATTTTCCCAAACTATTTGCGGACTTCCATAATATGGAGGTTCGCAAATAGTTTTTATAATATTATTGGTCATCTACTGATATAAACCAAGTTTAAGCAAAATCCAGCCTGTAGTTTAGAAATTAAACCTGAACTACATTTGTATGGGGAAATGGTGCTCTAGCGCCCTCTTAACGCGTGCTGCGCTCGAGTCGCATCCATGTAAAACCCATCCGAGTTTAGTGAAGGTGGTGGTGATGAATGGTAAACGCGCCAATGGAAGAGCACCAACAAGATGGTCTGATGCGATAAAGGCAGCGGCTGGAGGAACCATTCACCGGGCTGTTCATATGATGTAAGACCTCAGCCATGAGGAATCGATGAAGAAGAAGGTGGCAAGAAGAGGCCCAAGACCTCAAGGCCTGCCCATCTGCTATTGGCCCTATTTTTCGTCAAAACCTTTTAAGATGTGACATACCAAAAATAAAAACACACTGTTCAAATTGAGAACCTCTACATTTTTTAAAGAAGAAATAATAAATAAACTTGTGTGCAACATGCTAAACTGTCGGTCACTGTGCTGTTTTATATTGTGGTTGGTGTAGAGTTACAAAGTTATTGATGAAAATTATTTACAATGGTAAAAATTCGATTCATTTTGATTTTCGGAAGGGTGTAATCACAACACTAGGTGAGCGCAGACAAACATCTTCCGATCCACTTGACTAAAAGGTCGCTCTGCCAGCTAGGGGGATAATACTATAAGTTCACAAAGGATTTTCATATGAAGTGGGTGAAGGGGCTTTGTCTAAACATGACAAAAAACAAGCGTCCAGTTTGATGATTTAATTAAACAGTATTGTCAATGCAAGTGACTAGCAGTCTTCCATTACGGGCATCACGGTACATGTTGATTGCTACAGATTTCGAGTACCTACGTACGCGGAAAACGCCATTGTAGTGATTTGAACAATGTGGGAGATGGAGAATAAATAATACGTTTTTTCTAAATTAAGGGTTTTTATTTGAAGATCAGTAACCTTAAACTGTTTATAAAAACAATAAGAGTATGGTTTAGAAGTTACACTACGATGTGTGAAGTATTTATACTATTTGCTTGTCCACAGGAGCGGTATTTCCTTCAAGAGACCCCGCGGAGTCCGGCGCGCGCGCGACCCACAAGCTCGCAGCGCTCAAGCAGGTATTCAAACAATCCGCAAACCCACTAATGCCACCTTCCTCTTGGGATACGCTACGCGGAAATCTTTTGATATGGATCCCGCGTAACGATGCTATTAGAAATTCCCTGAAACCTGTAAGAATTTATCGACCCATTTTGCTGTTGAAAATTTCTTGTAAACCTATACACCGACCGATTGTAACAAAATACTCGCTTTGTAATTTATTTCAAAGTCAACGGACTCACAATTTACAACAAAATTTCGAAGTGCTTGTGCATTGTACTTTATTATTATGATGTGTGTTGTGTATGCAGAAACATCGAAGACGAAGAGCTGGATGAGCCGACAGACCAGAACCCTGACGGACACTCGCTGACGTCATTCGGGAGCGGAAACAGCAGTGCCTCCACGGTAAGTACTATTAGCGATAAACCATTCATAGGAACAGTATCGCGTTCGTTAACCCGTGCTCGTACCCCAAGCGGTTATACAGGGTGGCCCAAACATAGACGTCAAACGAGAAAAATCTAAATATCTGACATCAAGGGCCATCCGAATCACCCCCATGTAAGCTCAGCCATTTTTGTCGTTTAGAAGTGCGCAAGATTGTCCCAAGTAGAGAAAACTTCTTCGAGCCCCCCTCCTGAGGGATAACAGGATTGAAGTAAGTTAGAAGTTATGAGACTTTTAAGGTTTATTTTTATTTTTCATAGTAATTTTTCAGCTCATCTATCAACAAAAAAATTATATCAGCATATATTTTTAATGCAGATCCTACTGACAGAGGATTTTAACTCTATCTGCAATGTTTTAGGGCCGAATCAACTAAAATAAAATAGCATCGATCGAAAAAGCGATTGAAATTAAATGACTGTCAACTGCAGCTTTTCGACTTTGATCGCAAATTATTTGGATAAAAGTACTATAAACTGACAGGGTTTTTGTACTATTCTGAGAAATAAAGCTTTGAGGAAGTTTTAAAATCAATAAAATGTATTTCCGACCTCTACTATGTTTTCCCCATAGTAACTTATTCATTGATGTTTTCTCTAAAACAAATATTTTGTACTTTGGATCCAGCGAGTTTGGATCGAAATTGCGGTATTTTCTAAAAGTTCACAGCTAATCATAATTAACACATTTGAATTTGGATAAAAATTTACTTAATAGTCCAAACTATACATATATTATTATCTCATCATACTGTTAAAATTGGGAAGTTTTTGTCCCGATCCGATCGTTTGGAGATTATTAACAATCTTTGTTTGTACTGAATCGAAAGCTTACTGGAGGGTCTTTACAATTTCCTCTCCCCTTTATAGCTCACCCTTAGTTTACTCCGGCCATAAAATAATAATTGTCGCACCGACAAGCCTTACCACAATAGTCCTTATGGAATGGAAATAAATTGACATTCCCATTTTAATCTGAAAGCTATTTGGTTGTATGCTTACATGGTTCATGCGAAAAAGCATAGTTCTAGAGTTGATAACATTCAGTGAACTTGATCCACTTGCTGGCTGTTTCAATGGAAGAATTGCGGTCGACTTCTACAAAGCGCCCTATTTTGATGTTTTTGATCCCATTAAACAAATATGTTTATATTTTCGCAACTTGGAACTGCACCGCCTAAGCGGAACGGCTAGTCACGTTTGTCGCATGGGTCCAGATAAGTGGCCTTAGAGGCTATATAAAAAACATATCGAGGGTGTCGTTAGCAATGATAAAATGGTTACATTCAAAGGTAGTGAACAATCGCTAATTCGATCCAATGATTCGTCGTTCGATGTGGCTAGTTTCCATATCACGTAGGAAATTCGTTTCAAAACGTAAACAAACATGCAGATGTTTCATGATTGAAGTTCATTCGCGGCCGCATGGCGTCATTTTGAAATGCCCACCAAGGCGTATAGTATACCTATCCATAGTATCCATAGATTTATTTATCAATAAGGATAATGAACTACAGATGTTATAGCAAATTTAAACGTTCTGTATGACCTACTCTGTACACAGATGATAAATGAAAAGCAAATCAGATGGCAATTGGAGTTGATATGAAGAAGCTTGTTTGTTTACCGAGAAGCTTGTTTTTATGTTTTTTTTATTTATTATGAGGTTTTATAATAAAAAATATTATTTTCAACTTTTTCTGACAGAAATTTGGTCTTGTTGACCAGTTGTTTACACCCTGCAAAAAGAGTTACAGATCTTGCAACTCACGAATGCGACTGGGCTATAGTTGTGTTTGTTGGAAAACATGTACTTTGCGATAGAGCGTGCTTTGCAGAGCGTTCAGTAGGGACACAATATCGAATAGAAAGTATCAGTACTGTATCGTATCTATTTAAGTATCGAGTACTTTTCCTAAGGCTGTCAGGACGTCCATATCAGTCAGTAAAGTAAAGTCAGTTTAGCTAGAATATGAAAAAATGGTACATACATTTTATACATGTACAATAATAATAAAAAAACAACTGTAAATTCACAAATGGTTCATTTATTACTATAGGCACACATTAAAGTTCCCATTCCTCCTCCGTACAATCGGTTGAAAAATTAAGTTTATCGTGCCATTTTCTTAAGCGGTGGTGGTCTAGTGGATAGTACAGTGGACTCTGAAGGGAAACGGGTTCGATTCCCGCTGCGGGCAATTGGGCATGTATCTATGACTTCGTTTAATTTCAAAGTTACGTACATTTGTGAATTTGTAGTAGCAATACCACTCGCTAACGGTGAGGAAAAAACATCATGAGGAAACCCGCGGCTTAGTTGGCTCCACACTATTGACCTGTATTTCCTGTGGGCTAGGCCGACTAAGCTGTCAGGATGGTATAGGTGCTGGGCACTGCAGCTTTAAGTGGTTTTAGAAAGGAAAGGAAATATACTCGAAACCGATACTTTTGTGAGTACGATACTTTTTTTTTCGATACTACTCATGAGTACATTATTGGAATGGTAAATGGAACTTTGGGTCGGATCCGAGATGCATGTGCGGGGGGGTTCAGACGATGTCCCACATCACCGACGACTGCCCACTGTTCGCCATCCAAGGCGGCGTCGCTAAGGTGCACGAGGCCGACATAGACGTAACGATGTGGTTGGACGGCTTACCTTTCACCGTATAGCATTTTCAGCACAATGCCATTCGCAAAATAAATAAATAAGTACATTATTGATACTCTCTATTCGATATTGTGTCCCTACCGACCGCTCTGCAAAGCACGCACACTATCGCAAAGTGCATGTATACGAACAAACACAACTATGGCCCAGTCGCATTCGTGAGTTGCAAGATCTGTAGGACCTTTTGTAACACCTTGTATATTCTATTGCAAAGAAATGTATCATCATTATATTTAGTTAGTCAGATAACTCTCTTTAGTCCTTAGAACGGCGTGGTGAAGTGTAGATTATTGTTAGTATTATTTTTACGAGTAGTATCTCGTTGAATCTCTACCGGCAACAGAAGGTAGGAGGGTGGCGACTGGCGAGTCCTTGTTAGCAGAATCTCGATATCGACAATGTTATAACAGCTATCCAAGCGTCCACTTCAACTCACTTAATTGCCTTTCTCAGAAATAAGCTTTTGTAATGTTATTATTTTTTAAGCTTTGCTACTTGCGCATAATTAGAAGTTAAATAGCTGAGACGATAGTTACGCTGACGATACCGCTGTGTCGTCTATCGCGATATTGCGAAATAAGACTCAACCAAAAGATAACTTCGGTTATGATTCATAACTGTAGCAACCTCCGACAAAGCTTAGTCTGTAACTGCACTGTCATTATAAAGTTAACACAACCAAATAACTACTAGTAATCAATCATTGAACAAAAGCTGTACCTGGAATGCTCAAGCTGAAATGATAAGCGCCAGAAAAAGAAAGCTCATTTGGGTATTTTATTTTAGCATATTGCTCCACCAGAAGCTCAATCAGTTCTATGTTATAACATTGTATGTTATATTATAATATATTGTATTAAGATTTGGCGGGGTTCTGCCAAAACCAAACTAATCGAGGTAGAGAGATCTCAACGATCGCCGTTGTTAAAGGTCATGTATTTAAATTCATTTCGATCTACCACGGATGAACTTTATTAACTATGTCATCTCTTAACTGTAAGAAAGCTTTACATTTTACAAGCTGTCTTAAAAGTCCACAAACCCCTAATCTTAGGCCCAAATATACTCACAAAAAGAGGAACTCACATGGTAGCTAAAGTTAACCGCGTATTCATCTTTTTCTAGGAAGAGAATTTTACCCAAAAGTATACTATGAATCTATAAACCTTTTGACTACTTGGCAACTTCTCCGCAGAGTAAAACCATGTGGAGAAGCTAGAAGCTTGATATAGTTTCGAACGATCCGGACACCACTTTTCTGTACCACTCTTCGATCGAGAGTGGTAACATCCTGAATTTTGATAAAATATCAGTAGGTGCATGTCATTAAAAACTGGATAAACTCTAAGGCGGACTTGCGTCACTCAGGGTTAGCAAACTAACTCCGAGTTAACTTGACATTTCCATACAAATTTTGACGTTAACTCAGAGTTAACTGGCTAATCCTGGTTGACGCAAGTGGACCTAACTAAACTAACAATGGAAACGCAGCTATTCTAAGTATAAACAAATAGTTAAGTATGTGATTAATTTTATTATGCCTGTAGCGAAAGCGCCCGTTGTCGTCGCCAGAAAGTTATCTAAACACTGCACCGATTCGTGTGTTTACTTCATACTCTTCCAGCTATGCTTAGTAGTAACAATTTGTAAATCGGATATTAATAACGTTAATATCCGATTTACAAATTGCTTCAACACAATCCGATCAGCGATAAATCAATAAATAAAACATGGCTTACACTACACCAAAGGACATTAATTAGATCCGTTGCCCTTGACGGCACGAGCGCCAACCGCAGCGAAGGTTAAATGGTGGGCCGCGTTAAAGCGACAGGACGCGCGACGCGAGCCGGATTAGACGCGTCCTTCGAGCGGTCCTTATAAAATAAAATTCGGGCATAGCTCGATACGGAGCTGAGGCTGCGTAGTGTGGGACGGGACGAGGCGGCGGGCGGCGGCGGCGGCAGTGGCGACAGCGCCTCGCGCCTCAGCGGTCGAGACGGGCGCCAGCCGCCTCGCCCGAGCGCTATGGGCACGCCCCCGCCGCCGCCGCCACCCGCCGCCAAGCCGGCCAAGAGCCGGCGCAAGATCTCACTACCATGGTTCCGGCAGAGCTCTGTGAGCGCGCCGCACGCCGCACTGTCGCGGCAGCACACCATCGACTCGCCCGGCACCTTCCACGCACGCCTGCTCAGCGCCAACCGACAACGACAGGTGAATGCGCTGCGCGGCCCCCACACCGGCAGCCAGCCGGCTCCACGCGCATCCCGTCATTCAGCCCTCAAACAAACAAACATGCCGTCCCATCTACGGATCCCTTTTCACCTGTCTTATTGTACTGCCTCTGATACCGCGGTTGGATCCGAAAGTGAATTACTTGCTTTTGGATAACTGTTCACTTATTTTCTTCAATGTCCCTGTTTATTTATGCAAGTATGATCTTCACTGACGTTTACTCGTTAGCGCCGCATCTTATCAGCTTTATCAATATTCAAATAATAAACGATTTTTGTAAATAGTTAACTTTCATTTTATTTAGGTGGCTAATATTTTCTATCCCTTATTATTTTTCATCAACCCATGCAGCGACAGATTTGCTCAAAATAGCGTGGCGGGAAGTGCACAATTTTGACAGGTTCTAAACTGAGCGGTTTTTGTTCAGCTATTTTTGTTTCACGGCAATATTCTCTCATTATTCTAAACAACAAACTACAATAATTCAGCTGATTATGAGTTTTGCTCGAACTTTTAGTTTTTCGGGCAGTATCACTGGTTTTTCGAGCAAAATGACAAATCAGCTTAGTTATTGTTACTGTTGTTACTCTGTTATTTTGAATAATGAAAAGAGTACTGTTTTATTGTCGTGAAACAAAAATTGCTGAACAAAAATATCTCAGTTTCGTTACAAATTTGAAAAAAAACTGTGTCAATTTTGGCTTTCACACCACACTACTTTGTTCAACAAAAGTAAAGTGGCGGGAAGCTAAACTCAGATATTTTGGTTCAGCAATTATTGTTTCATCACAGAAAATTGTCTTCTTTTATTTATTCTAAACAACAGAACAACAATAATTAAGTAGATACACACGACAGCACGTCAGACTGTACACTTTTGTTGTAAAGTCACCCGTAACGTAACCGAATAGAGTGCTAGCGTGTATGGGTCGACGTGCTGTCGTGTGTACTTAGATTTGTTTTTTTCTCAAAAAACCAGTAGTATTGCCTAAAAAACTAGTAATTTGAGCAAATCTCATAATCAGCTGAATTATTCTCCGCTACATATTATTATTATATGCATAAATAAGCAGGATGAAATAGCAGAAACGCGTAGTCCTTAATTAAACAATTATTATTGTACTAGCGTTGCGTGATCCGTGTAACGGCGGACAAGGCGTTACACGAATCACGCAACGCAAGGGTACGCTGAAGCGGGATGCCACGTAATTCTAATTAGTAGACAGTACCTAACGTACGTATCCTTATCTTTTTTGACGAAATGATGCCCCAAAAGTATGTGCCTCACACAAGTATGAAAGTTTAAAACAAGCCATTGATACAGTGGACGGTAGTTCGTTAAATTTTCGTGGAGTTACGAAACATTAATACACAAAAATTCCACCGCACCGTTTTATTCCCGTCACACTTATGGGTGTGAAACGTGTGAAAACAGGTGAACAAGAAATTAACAAACATATGGGCAACGTTTTAACTCACAACAGGTAGCTAGGGGGCGATAGGGATGGGTCCTAAACAATTTTCCAGTTTGTTGCTTATCCCACAAGACTCCCCGCTCCTTGCTATATCGATCAGGCCTCCGACTTTGAGGTATACCGTGCATACCTAATAGTATAGATGGAATGTAGCCGTTATTTATAAACTTATTGTTATACACATGTTATCGGAGGTCTGACAATCTGGTTATTTGTAAGCTAAATATATTGGTATATTTTTCGTACTTAGCGTACAAATAATCAGTTTATCAGACCTCTCATAATAGCTGTATAGCACTGATATAACTTTATAAATAAGATGGGTTTTTGGAAATGTTGCTGAAAGCCTCGCTTATTCTACGAAAAGTCTCTTTGCTGATGGGTGTCAGAGAAATTGGTATCTTCCGGATTTTAAATAAGACATAAATGATCTTTGAGGATTCTTGTCTTAGACCCGGGTATACAGGTTGGCCCAAACGAAGGGTAGACGTCAAGCTACCGAAGAAACCGAGGGCTACTTGAATCACCCCATGTATGTTCAGCCATTTTTTGTCGTTTAGAAATTATGAGGCTTTTAAGGTTTTTTTTGAAAAAAATTACCTAGCATTGGATTTTATTTTGTAACCTTTTTTTCTTTTGTCTTTTTAGCAATATTTTTTGTTCTTTGGAGTCTCAGTTAAATTATCTATCACCAAAAAAATAATGATCAACTATGGACTTTTAGAAGATACCGCAATTTCGATCCAAAGTCCAAAAATGTTGTTTTCGAGAAAACATCACTGAAATAGTTAGTATGGGGAAATAAATAAGTAGAGGTCTGAAGGATTTTCTATTGATTTCAAAAACTTCCCTAAAGCCTTATTCTTCAGAATAAAACAGAAAACCTGTCACTTTAAAGGACTTTTATTCATGTAATTTGCGATCAAAGTCGAAAAACTGTAGTTGGAAGAAATTTTATTACAATCGATTTTCATTTATTTTGGTTGATTCGGACAAAAAACATCATTTTTTTCCTTTAAATTATTTTTGTTTCTAATGTTTTGTAAGTAAATTTGGTAATAAAATAAAAAAAATTGAAATAAAGAAAAAAAAAATCCAAATATTTTATGGGTTTTTTATTTGTTCGTGTTTTTTTTTCAAAGTTTTTTTCTGAAGTGTTATTTTTCAAAATAACCTTAAAAGCCACATTACTTCTAAACGACAAAAAATGGCTGAACATACATGGGGGTGATTCGCGTTGCATTCGGTGTCAGTCATCTAGATTTTCTCGCTTGATGTCCATGTTAGGGCCACCCTGTATACAAACATCGGTCAAACAAAACTCGTGTTAATTAAAGTGATTGAAAACCAACAGCCCTCACTTATTTATGCGTTCTTACTAGACTTTCGTTCACACCTTTCCCCACCTATAGCTATAGCGTGAAATTATGTAAACTCCCTCGAAATGCCTCGATAAAAAAAGAAAAAAAATGATCCTTCTTAATATTAGTGTAAGTGGAAATAATAAACAACAATTTGGATTGGGTTAACTACCTCAAGTAGGTATGTTAATAAATAAGATTGCACTATGGAAAACATACCGATCGAAAACGCAAATGAAAAATACGTGATGGATTTTTGAGACGGGGCAGCAAGTGCAGTTGCCGTAACTGTTACAGTTTCTAGCATTCAAACCTCAGCTGCTTAGACTCATTATTCCTATACGAAGAAGGACCGACTAGCACAAAAAAATTGGTACTTTTTTCCGAACAAAATATATGGGAAAACTTTTTCGCAATTTCTGTCACTCTTCTAGTATTCGAACCTCAGTTGGCTCCTTGAAGTCTTTGTATCCCTACATGAAACAGGCTCGATTGGCAATAATTGGCTGAACATGGGGGATTCGGGCCTTGGTGACAGTTATCTAGATTTTCTCGCTTGACGTCCATGTTCGCCCCGCTCCAGCGTAAATACATAACTATAACCCGTGTCATTAAAGAAAACATTTAGCATGAACCTCAAAACACTCGCCCTCGCTCTAATTAATACAGTCAAAGCGAGACAACGCTAGGTTTTTAACTCCGTCCTAAATGTTTTCTTTAATGACACGGGTTATAAGCGCGATACGACGATCGATCAAATAGTGATACTTAGATCCACTTGCGTCAACCAGGGTTAGCCATTTAACTCTGAGTGCGTGAATAATTGTATGGAAATGTCAAATTAACCCAGAGTTACTTGGCTAACCCTGCTTGACGCAAGTCCATCTTAATGTTTAAACAGGTATTAGGTGGCTACTACTTTGCTAAGTTAAGTTTTATAGACCGAAAAAGCCCAATGAAAACAGCCACAACTCACGTACAATGTATTTTCTAATCATAAAGCATTGTAAAATTAATTTAAGTGAAAGCTGATAATAATATAATAATGAGAAAATCTACAGGCAGTAGGGCTTTACGAACCTACATTCGAAGTCGGGCGAAGAAAAGATTGTCCCAGTGGTAAAGTTAGATATCACAAAAACAAAACAAAACGACAAGCATTTTGGTTAAGGCTCGGTATAAGGCTAACTAGCGCCACCAATGTTGAAAAAATCATATGTCCCTTCAGAAGAAGTTTCTGACAAAATCCTAAGATGAGCTCATGCGCCATGCTTTTCTAGATTTTTAAGTGTAGGTACCCAACTCAAATTCTAGTCTTAAGGTAAAAAATTTTCGATAACCGCCAAAAGCGGCCGTTTTTGGCGGTTATCGAAATTTTTTTAGCTTAAAAGTAAATTTCGAAGAGGGTATCTACACTTAAAAATCTAGAAAAGCATGGCGCATAGGCTCATCTTAGGATTTTTTCTGAAACTTCTTCTAAAGGAAGATATGATTTTTTTAACATTGGTGGCGCTAGTTAGCCTTATACCGAGCCTTAAGTATCACGAACAAAAGTTTAAATAGATAGATGTACACAGCGAGACTAGCAGGAACACTTTTAATTGTACTTTTTTTTTTAGATAGACCAGATAGATGAAATAACACATAAATTGTGTTCATGATTAATGGATGGATGATGGTTGGTAGTAGACTACCACTGCCGGTGGGGAAGTTCCACCGGAGCTCATTTCATTACATTAAGGCAATTTTCATAAATCGCCCGGCTCGGCTGACCTTCCGATAATGTAACACACTACTCTAGCTCGCATCTGGTGTCCGATGTACCTCATCCCACGTAAATACAATACACTATTTTGAGGCCGCAATTCTAAAAGGAAAACTGTTGGAAAGGTCTCTCGATCTTTCGAGCATTTTTTAGACATTAAAATCCTCTGGACAATAGTGTAAGATGCGCAAGTTATTTAAACTTTCATGCAGAAATCAAGCGCGGTTTACTTAAAACAGTAATACACGTCGTATCACAATCTGTTATTTCCTTATCAATTATCGACATCAGTATTGGCGTCAAATGTTATCGTGATAGACTTTATCTAAACAAGCTTGCATGGAGTTTCCATGATTCCATCGATATATTACTGCAAAGATAGTGCATGCTTGTTATACATAGAATGTATGTAGGGGGGTGTAAGAGGCACCATAAAACTGCAACCTCATTTGCACTTGGTGCACCCTTGCAGATGACAGTCCATACAGCTTTCTTATTGTTTATCTAAAATAAATAACCTATGTAACCAAAGTACCGAAGGGCATTTAACTGATATGCTCCTGCGGCTTGGTAGATTCAAACTGGCCCCCTGCCGGGGAGGTAGGCGTGACAAAGAAGAGGCCTATGCCTAACAGTGGGCGACATCCATGGGCTGGATAAATATATTTTTTGTTAATTGCACCTTTCCTTCGTCATCTAAGTCTGACCATGGAATAAAACAAAAGTGCCATACGTCTCCATAATATTCATACACGTCCACTGCTGGACATATGCCTCTTCCTGTTTCGTCCATATTAGCCGGTGTGCGGCTATTGTGTTTTGCGTCTCTATATTAATAAAAGTAAAAAATTACATCCGCTTAAGGAAAATTTTTGCCAAGTGAACGTCTGATGCTACCGTTACTCTTTCCAACCCGCCTGTTCACAATTTTCCATGGTCCTCACACCCCATAATCGAACTTGGCCTACCGAAAGAGGCCTAAGCTTATATGCTTATCATTGGAAGTACGTATATATGGGCTGAGTGTTGTAGAACTACTTTCCTTAATTGCACCTTTGGTAAAGCCGGGAAGACAAAGCCAACTCTCGAGGTGTCGTGTCGTGACTAGAGATGGGATTCTTCCCGGGAATCAACCCATTTTGGGAAGAAACGCGGAAAGTTTCCGGGAAGATTCCCAAAATGGGTATTTATGTGGGTAGAAACGTTTTTCATTGCAGTTATTGAACAAAATGAATCCTTTTACAGTTGTGTGCACTTATAAACAATAGACTGCCAATAATTTTTACAATTCTTGTGTAAAACAGGCGTACTTTCGATTTTATGTGATAATTTCTTAACTTCGCCGAAAATAGGAAATAAAATACGAATTCTTCACGAATTCTTCATGAATTCTTCAATAATTCATAACAAGACAAGACTTATCACATCAAAATTATTTGAATTGCTACTAACTAGAACATAAATTATACAAGGTGGCAACATGGAACTCTTTTTTTTGGGCTGATTCTCAAAGTGCCATCCAAACAAAAACATTTTTACATTCCGTTGGAGTACATAACCGTTGTTGGCCAGTAATCGATCGGAAATTTTGCATAAACTGGTAAAATCGCGTCTTTAACTTAACTTAAAGTAAGTAGGTAGGTAGAGGAGCTTTAAAAATTCCAGAGAAGTGCAAGTTAAACTTGGAGAGGGTTTTGTGCATTCGAAGTTAATTTACGCACAAATGTTGAGAAACCATACCAAACCATAGATATAGGACTGTAGAACGCCAGAGTTGAGGAACTAATGCTACAAAAATAATATACTTTGTTATAATTCAGCTGAATCAAAATCATGTAGGTAGATAGTTCTCATAGTTGTTCTACACAATGTAATACGTAATGTAATATGTTAAACTAGTGGTTCGCTCCGAACTATGAACTCGCGACCCCAGTTACAGATGTGTAACTTGCCTTACGCCATTAGCGCAGGCGCGCGCGCGCTTTGCATATAAACTATACACAACCCCATATCTCGGCAACCCCTCGACCGATTTGACTCATCCTAGTGCACACAACTGTAATCAACCCGTCAATCAACCAATTTTGGGAAGAGACACGGAAAGGTAGAAACATTTTTCAATGTTTTCACTGAACAAAATGAATCCTTGTACAGTAAAGTTGTGTGCACTTATAAACAATAGACTACCAATATTTTTTACAATTCTTTTGTAAAACAGGCGGACTTTGGATTTCTTTGTGACAATTTCTTTGAAATCGCCAAAACATTGAAAAATTTACTTACAATGTTAAAATTATTTGGCTGGCTACTAACTAGAACATGAATTATAAATAATTATACAAGGTGGCACCATAGATCTCTTTTTTTGGCCTAATAGCTTAAATAACAGCGACAATTTAGTCCATACAAAAAATATTCATCTCATTTAAGATGTTTTACAAAATTTAAAATTGTAAAAAATATTAGCAGTCTATTGTTTATAAGTGCACACAACTGTAAAAGGTTTCTTCTTGTTTGGCTACAGGCTAAATATTAATTAAATCTTAGACATGAATTGTATTAAATAATCAGAAAAATTAACACATCCTCAACATAATCAAACTAAAACGCAACGTCTGAAATATTAATATTACATTAAAATCTCTATTTCTACTATCAAATCACGAAAGGCACTGATCCATATGGTTATTCATTTCAACCTGCTCAATCATAGTTAGACAGATCCTCCTCCTTGCGTCGGTATCCTCATCACTGAGGGTCGTGGTCATTCAAAAGGAGCAATTCGTGTCGTACGACGCGTCGCCAGTTGTTCCTATCTGCCGCTAAGTGTATGGATCGTATGATGATGATGATAGTTCCGTGCCGGTTTCGGCCTCGGCGACTACTTCAACTCCGTTATTGTCAGCGTTGGTGTGCTCGCATGTGGCTTATGTAGCCGATCTTTTTCGTGAATGTTCTACCGCATAGCGGGCATGCGAGCACACCATCTTCATAATTATAGTTGATCGCCGCAGGTGGACGGGCGTTCAACTCATCCCTCTTCTCGTCCAACTCAGACCGCCGAAGAGTTTCAAAGTCGGAGACCTTGGTATTAATAATTAATCTCCATTCCGGCCGATCGGCAGCCATTTGCTCCCATGTTGTGGGACCAATGCTGCACTTTTTCATGAGCCGTTTTAGCACATTTTTTAACCTGAGGAGTTGACCGCCATGCTTAATGGATGCCATGGATCGTATACTGAGGTGTTGAGTGTGGTGCGGATTTGGTCGGTCCAACGGGTCGGGCATCTTCCCCTTCCCGTCGATCTTCCTAGTAAAAGTCTGTTTTTTCAGGTTGTCACTGTCTTTCCTGGCAATGTGACCAAAGTATTTGAGGACCCTACATGCGCAGATGGTCGCTCTTGCTCATCGCTCATCCAATTCTCATCCAATATCGACACGTTGGTACGGTGTTCAGCTCATTCAATATCGACACGTTGGTACGGCGTTCTGACCAATGTATGTCCAGCATCCTCCCCCGTTTTGTTAACTTTGCTTATGCTGTATAATCGATCAATTTTTGAGGTTTGGCTATTAATTTTCTGTAGAATCCATAATATCTGACCTAACCAGATTATAGATAAGAAAAAGATAAAACAAAACTTATTGCCAAAACCAAAACATCACACACAAAAAACACTATAACCGAAAACCGAAAGGTAGGTAGGGATAGGTTTTACAGGTAAACCTATAAAAAGTCCATGGTGTAGAAAATAACAAAGGAAAATATTAATATTATTTTTGTAGCATTAGTTCCTCAACTCTGGCGTTCTACAGTCCTACATCAATGGTTTGGTATGGTTTCTCAACATTTGTGCATAAATGAACTTCGAATGTACGGAACCCTCTCCAAGTTTGACTTGCACTTGTCCGGATTTTTTAAAGCTCCTATACCTAGCTACTCAGTATTTTGTTTTGAGAAGTTAAGTTAAAGACGCGATTTTACCAGTTTATGCAAAAAATTCCGATCGATTACTGGCCAGCTATTGTTTAGATATGCACACCACTTTTCATTTTGTTTAATTTTATTAAAACAATGAAACCCGCATAAAAACCAATTTCGCTATTAAAAAAACCTTATGGTACCCCATAATTATGTGAAATAAAACAAAATGATTTTGTAACGGTTATGTACTCCAACGGAATGAAAAATGTTTTTGTTTGGACGGCACTTTGAGAATCAGCCCAAAAAAAAGAGTTCTATGTTGCCACCTTGTATAATTTATGTTCTAGTTAGTAGCAATTCAAAAAATTTTGATGTGATAATTCTGGTGATTATGAATTATTGAAGAATTCATGAAGAATTCGTGAAGAATTCGTATTTTATTTCCGATTTTCGGCGAAGTTAAAGAAATCATCACATAAAATCGAAAGTACGCCTGTTTTACACAAGAATTTTAAAAATTATTGGCAGTCTATTGTTTATAAGTGCACACAACTGTAAAAGGATTCATTTTGATCAATAACTGCAATGAAAAACGTTTCTACCCACATAAATACCCATTTTGGGAATCTTCCCGGATATCTACCCATTTTGGAAACTTTCCGGAAAGTTTCCGGCGGAAGCTTTCCGCGCCGCCCATCTCTAGTCGTGACCCGTATTCTATAGGTACGCGGATATTAAGAGGGAGCGATAGCGGTGTTTTCTCCATACCAACTTGGATGAAAATCCCAGCTTTATGAGTCTAGCTAGATCAATTTTTTTTTGGTATGGTGATTTTTCGCATTTGAAAGCGGTATCAGTTCGCTGGCGGTATCCTATTTGATGTAAAGTTACAGATCTTGTGATGTTTTTAGTTTTCAAATGCATTGAGAGAGGAGACTGGGGCATACGAAACCACCATT
Source organism: Zelleria hepariella (assembly GCA_949319315.1). Lineage (NCBI taxonomy): Eukaryota > Metazoa > Arthropoda > Insecta > Lepidoptera > Yponomeutidae > Zelleria > Zelleria hepariella. Next base: position 20,937,229 of record OX439379.1, read on the forward strand.
ATGAGGATTTTATATTCGGCTTGATGTGAAATATCTCTCTGCTACAAATAAATAATATAGCTAGGGATATAACTGAAACTGAAAACCAGCACTGTAAATGCACTCCCCTGTTATTAGATTTGTTTCTAAACTGATATTTCCTATAGGTAGTGTTTTTTTTTATCTTTGTCTACATGTTACTTATTACTCACGAGTTATCTAATAGGATGTTCATTTGCGCAGAGTGAGATGACGTGGGTGGTCGCGGAGCACACGGCCAGCGGTGCCGGCGAGCTGAGCGTGGCTAAGGGCCAGCAGGTGGAGGTGGTGGAAGCGTGCCCGAGCCGCGCCGATTGGTGGGTAGTGCGCGTGCCCGGCGACCCGCCGCAGGAGGGCGCCGTGCCCGTGCAGGTGCTCAAGCCGCCGCCCGCGCCCAAGACCTCGCCCTCCAGGAAGCCCACTAGCCAACCTTCCGAGGAGGCCAACGGTGAGTGACCAAACACAAATGAATACATCACGCGTCACGAGTTCACGACAGATGCGACTTGACTGCGCCTCCCGCACTCTTTTCGCCCCTCGGGATGTGGCACAGAGGTGTATCTCCTTTCCAAGTCCGCGCTAATTGAATCGCAATCATCGTGTCACCTTGTTTCTTGCTATCTGGTTCGAACAAATTGTTTATGCTTCACGCATATTCCTGCACATTTGAACTAAGTTGCACTGAAGAGAAAAGGTAGTCATTTAGATTTTTTTTTTTAAACTTTGTACTCGTATTTATTAGTAGATTTTTTTTCTTAAAGTATGGAGACTACATGGAATATACAGAGAAAAGATTCGGGTAGCCTAAAAACTGAGCATTTTTGGGTGGTTGGTAAATTAGTGTGACACTTGTGACACTACAACACTAGCAGGAATAAAAATAAAATTGGTCGGTTATTAAACATTTATAATAAGTTGAAAAAATTCACTCGGGACAGGACTTGAACCCGCAACCTTCCGCATACCGTGCAGGCGCTCTACCAATTGAGCTACCGAGTCAAGTAACTGTCGATGCGAATTTCTTCAACTAGTCTCCGTCAACTGGACGGCCTGCACGGTATGCGGAAGGTTGCGGGTTCAAGTCCTGTCCCGAGTGAATTTTTTCAACTTATTATAAATGTTTAAATTATTCCCTAGCACGGATTAGTGCTTTAGAAAAAACAAAAAGTGGTCGGTTATTTTTTCCTACACTATCAGTTCAAAAAGTACTCGAGCAGTGAAAAACTAGGTAGAAATAACCAATTTAGTTGTTACGTCGGAGGGATAAAGTACGAAATTTTCCTTCTGGACCTGAGTGTACAGCAGTTAAAGAACGGTGACGTTCACCGTCGCGAATTAACGCCCCGGATGACGTCATTATGCAAATGAGTCGAGGAAATTACTCTACTAACTGCCTACTCCACTTATAATGACAAACAAAAAGAACACCCTCGTTTTACTGAAGATTGCCTTGCCAACAATTTTATTTCTAATCTTCAAGACCTTTCTTTGGAGAAAGATTGTTGGATATAACCCGTGCCATTAAAGAAAACATTTAGGATGGACTTCAAAACACTCGCCCTCTCGCTCTAATTAATACAGTCAAAGCGAGACCACGCTAGGTTTTAACTCCGTCCTAAATGTTTTCTTTAATGACACGGGTTATAATATAAAATTTTACATCAAGTGTCAACACTCTTTACTAGGATCATTAAGGCTCGACCGAGATCTCGGTCTCGGCATTCTCGGCCATAAAACCGGCCGAGAACTCGGTCTCGGTTCTCGGCCATAATGGCCGAGATTCTCGGCCATAACCGAGACTGTAATTTTGTACGGGATGGGATTCAAATTTGCCGCGCGCGTCCCCATTCTTAGCTTGGTATCGGTGCGTGAAGAGAGCCTATGATTGTGATTGGTCTCAATAATTGGTGATTTGCCAAGAACATCTTTTTAGCAGAGTCAGTTATACGATGAGAGGCGACACTCATTGAAGGGTGAAAACGCAGAGAAAAAACTCTTTTTATGTTACAATATTATGTTTTTTGATTACTAAACTTATTTGAAAACTATGATTACTTTCCTTAATATATAAAATTATTCAAAATTCCCTCGTTTTTAATAATTCATGTGTCATGGTGCAGCGCGCGCAACATACAAGAGTGGGAACTCGGCGATGGCCAAGCGCGTGAAACACTGTTTTCTATAGCTGTTTCACCCAGAGCGAGACGGGGCGCGGGAAAAGTGAGAGGCAATGCGGCTGTATGAGTCTACCTGTGTGCGTGTCCTTTCGCGAGTATGTAGTTGTAGTTATTGTAGTTATAATGTAATTGATCTATTTTTCCAAAATTTTTTTTCTTACAATTACACACGACAGTTCCTCGACCCTTACACGCTAGCACTCTACTCGGTCACGTTACGGGTGACTTTACAACAAAAATGTACAGTCTGACGTGCTGTCGTGTGTACAATACATTATTGATGTTCCCGAGGTAATTAGACTCCAATAGACAGTGTAATAATGAAAGTAAATAACAGAAAGGAAAGTAACCCCTTTTTCGGCGCGAAAAACGCATCGCTCTAATTTCTTGCAGGCTGATGTTTTTTGTCCGAATCAACAAAAATAAAAGAAAACCGATCGAAATTACATTTCTCCCAATTCGGAACCCAAAGTTTATTGTTCGAAAGTCCGTTATTGGCTTAATCTTATCTTTAGACAATATTGAGAAACTAATTTAAATATTTTTACTCAAAAAAGCTCGTAATGTGGACATTAATTCGACAACCTTCTTTGAGCAAAGACGGACTTGCGGGCTACTTGGATTAGGCGCCAGAAAAGTTGTATGGAATTTCATTAATGTCGTGTTTTGCGGACAGAAAAACTGTATGAAAATCCATTAATGTCGAGTTTTGTTTCATAAATAGAACTCAAACATCAGGCGCAAAAAGTATTTATTTAGAATTGGGCTGTATGGGTACTGGCAGTCGACACATTGCACAGAAAAAAAAAAGCGCGGCCATATTGTTTTCGGCTTTTCGCGCGTTGTTCGAAGTGATTTTTTCTATGTTTTTGTTGAAAAAGTGAACTCTTAAAGCGACGAATCCTTCGATTTAATGTGTTTTACACCGCCGGACATTCAAAAGCAAGCGAAATAAGTAATTGGAAATTTTATGCCCCCGAACAAAAAACAAAAAGTTTGCGGAATGGAAAATCGACAGAAAGTACCTAACCTACGACAAATGGTAAGCTAATTAAATTGCTATTTTAATTACTATTTTAATTACTCGCATTGTTTGAGTAAAGCACTATACAAGCCTTGGTCTGCAATGAGTGCGCTTCTGGCCACGCCATGATTGCCTCAAGCTTAGCTTAGCTACGCTCTCGGCCCTCAAGTTTGGTCATCATTGCAGCCCTTGCTGGCCGCGCTATAAAGGCCTCGACCTTCGGTCTCGGCCTTCAATCCAGCTTGTCCATCAAGGGCTGCAATGCTGACCGCACTGTGAGGGCCTTGAGCTGCGCTACGCTGCGCTCTGTCGGCCATCAAAAGCGCGCCAGAAACGCACTCATTACAGATCGCGGCAGTAATGTACTATTTATTTTGGTCCAGTAGTTTTGTTTTTATGCGCTTGTTCCTATGACCGCCAACAGTATGCAGACCGTCGCGCGACGTCATAAAACCGTATCTTTTTTGGTGATAGATTAGTTATCTAAGACCCCATAGAATTTTTTTTTTTTTAAAGTTAAAAAAAAAACCAATGCTTAAACTGCTTTTTAGGTAATTATCTATACTTATAATAAAACTCTAGCGAAGTCAATTCTGTACATTGAATATTTTTAGAAAAAAACTAGCAGGGGTTACTAAGTAAACTATACTGAATCCAAAAATGCAAAAAAAACGGTTTATGTCTGTCTGTCTGTCTGTCTGTCTGTCTGTCTGTCTGTCTGTCTGTCTGTATGAACACGATAAACGCGAACACCGCTGAATAGTTTTCAACCAAACTTAACATGGTCGTAACTCACGTTTCTGGGAGTAACTTAGGCTATCCGATGTTTTGAATACATTGCGGGTTGCAATTTTAACTTCGTTTTTTGTAAGAAATATTCATAATTTTGATATGGCTTCTTGAGAAGGTATGTTAAGAAGGTGATACTGAACATATTTCTGAAAAAAAAAAGTCCGACTTTGAACCACATTCTTTCGAAAACCTACATTGCGGGTTGCAATTTTTAACTTGATTTTTTGTGAGAAATATCCATAATTTTGATATGGCTTCTTAAGAAGGTATATTAAGAACGGGATACTGAACACATTTCTGAAAAAAAAAAAAAAAGTCTGACTTTATTATCTCGGAAACCGTTGATTTCCCAGGCATAGTTCCTTGGGCAAAAATGTTCGTTATGATGAGGACTATACGTATACGTACGTATACGTGGTCTCCCGCTTTGTTGGCGGTCTTTTAACACTCTGTATAATAGCACGCTACGACTTTTGGCATTTGGGGCGCATATTGTAAATGAAAAATCGGCATTTGTTTTTATTTTATTTTGGCGGAAAATGTTAGTTCTACAAGCGTAGCATAAGGCCGGGTTAGAGCGTATCTATGGGTTTAAAACAATAGGTATCTCAGTCTTTTGTTTGACGTAGAGCGGGATGGATAGAGCCATAGATACGCTCTAACCCAGCCTTATGATGCTTGCTGGAGGGAATGGTGAGTGGTTTTCGGTGGAGGTCGGACAAAGTTCATCGATGTTAGAAATGTAGTACTGTTGCGTCGCGGTCGAAATCTTCTGGGTTTGAACCCACGCGAGGTTGAAATTTTTTTTTGTGCCTTTTTTTAAATATTTACTCTACTGAGCCCAACTTGATATTAAAAAAATATATTTTGTTTGCCGTAGAGCGGGATAGACAGAGTTATTTGCGGTAGATACGCTTTAACCCAACCTTATGGTTTGCTTGCTGGCTTAGCATGAGAATGGGTAAGACCTTATCTATGGGCTTATAACTTTATCTATCCCACTCTACGTCGAGGGAGATACATAATAAACCCCCATACTTCCCAGGCAATTCTTATGCTAAGCTTCCTGGTATCTTACACGGGCGATACCTAATCTAAACAAAACATATTTAATCATAAATGTATTGTTTAGATTAGGGCACACAAAGACAGACACACAGACAGGCACACCCTCATAAACACATAAACAGACACACACACAAAGCTATCAAACTTATGACACCCCTCTTTGTTGGTCGGGGGTTAAAAAAAACCTTCCTTTTGAGTTTTCCTCCACAGTCGAATTTAAATTAAATGTCAAATGTGTAAAAACGCATACGAAGTCGCGGGCACAACTAGTTTCCAATAAAACCTTTATAAGCCTCATAACTTCTAAACGTCAAAAAATCACTAAACATACATGGGGGTGATTCGGGTACTCCTAGGGGTACTCTGTCTCTGGACTTCCGCTTGACACTATTTTTTGGGACACCCTGTATAAATCATTCAACTAGGTTACTCTTTTTGTTGACGCACTTTAATAAAGAAGAGGTTTACAATTCGACTCTCATATAGTTATTATTATTATTTATTTAAGGAACGCCAAAAAGATTTTTTTTTTTTACTCTTCGTCTAATCCAGTCATAATGTAATGTTGGTGACATATACATTCTTTGAAGATCTGACAAACAACTTTGAAGTCGGAGAACGGAACTTCTCAATGGACAGGAGCTAATCTCCTCAACGGACAGTGCAAATATCTTAAAAACAGTAAACATTATCACCAAAGATTGCCAACAAATAAATATAGCAAGATAAAAAAAATCATAATTTGGTTTATTGTAAATTTGTTACAAGTCTTAATTTTACATATTTATTGCATTAAGTACCGGTATGTGACTAAATTTAGTATGTGAGGAATGTACGGTCGGCCACAATCTCAGATACCCCATGGCAGCTCTTACCGCGCGCGGCGCGGACGCTAATCGAACAAAAAGGGGTATCTGAAACTGTGGCCGACTGTGCAACAATCCCAAAATGCACACTAAAAAGGCAAAAATAACTTTAATTACTTTCTAATGCAGTAAGTACCTATTGAGGTCATTTTTTATTTTTCTTAAATTTTGTTTCCGATAGCATTATTTCTGAACTTCGGCGTGCAGTAAGGGGCATGTCACCCGGCGACCGCTCAAGGTTCGCGAGGGCGCCGCGCGGCGAGCGCGCGGTGCGGTGATATTATGGCAAAATAACAGCTACGTTTACAGAGCGGGTTGACAAGCGCAAGCGGTCGCCACGCGGTTAAGGGATTGCGATTTTTTTTAACCTTGCTACCTACAACTACATACCTTGTTTTATAAGTTCACTCTTGCCATCGCTGCAGACCAGAGCGCGGTGACGGTCGCTCGCTACACGAAAATGTTCGTCTCGTTTGTCTGAGCGCTAAAGGTTGCTTATTTACTTGACGCCGCGCGCTCGCCTGTCATTTTTTGACTTTTTTGTTCGAAGCGGAACCAATTAGGGCAGTTACACTTTAGTGACGCGCTGTTCCCGTGTGCGTTTTTATTTTGTCGGATTCGCTACGTGAGTTTAAAACACTGTCAGCGGCGTTGCGAGTCCCATTTTTGACCACAGTATATTTTTTAGGTTCTAGATTAATAATTCAGCGGTATAAATAATCTTACCAGACAGACTGACAGACAGACGGACAACGAAGTGATCCTATATTGGTTCCCTAAAATGTGGTAACTAGTTGACCGCTCCAGCGGTATCTGCGGCTAGATTTTTAGGGTTCCATCCTTTAAAAGGTTAAACGGATCTATTGCGATTTTAAACATTTCTAGTACTCAAACCTCAGTTGGCTTCATAGAGTACTTCGATCCCTACATGAAATAGGATCGATTGGCAGAAAGAAAAAAAAACTAATTTTTCCCGAACAAAATGGATGGGGCAAGATTTTCGTGATTTCTGTAATTTCTAATACTAGCCCAATATACAAGGTGTTACAAAAGTACCTAACTCTTTTTACAGGGTAATAGCACCCGGTGATAAGGATCACAACCTATTTTTTTTTCTCTATGACGTTCCGTTAATTTTTAAATTAATAAAATGTGAACGATGTGGCGGGAGAAAAGTATTTTTTAAATATTGTTTTTATTGACTTTCCCAATGTTTTAACAACTCAAAGCTCTGTAAATGCACCTACATACACAAACATATTTTTTAATTTGAGCTTATGACAAAAGTAAAAAAGTTATGAAAAAATTTAAATGTTGAGGTTATAAAATAAAAATTTTTTTTTTCAACTTTTTTTCACAGTTTTGACATCCTGTTGACCAGTAGGTTACACCCTGTAAAAAGAGTTACAGATCTTGCAACTCACGAATGCGACTGGGCTATAGGTACTTTTGCAACACCTTGTAAAGACGATTTTTGCGAATATTAATAAAATTGCGACAAAAGTTTTTTTTTTATCGGATCGTTTGCTGTCGCGTGGGTATGCCGAATCCAAGTTTGCGACCTCGTAAGTCGGGGGGACAACTTTTGGTGGCCGAAAATCCTCGAAATTTTCGGACCTTTTCCAGATTTTCGCTTTTAGCTCGGTCCATATTTTGTGAAAAATCGTTATGTAGTAAACTAAATAGGGAAAAAGTTACATCGATTAAAAAAAAAAAAGAAAATTGTTCCAGAAGTTGGGTTTTTATGGGCATCCAAACAACAGCATTTTTGTTAATGTTCGCAAATTCACTTTTTGGGCCTCCATATACATACATATATTGGACTATACTCAAACCTTAGTTGGCTCCTTTGAGTATTTTGATCCCTACATGAAACAGGATTGTTTCTCATTTAAAAAATAAAGGTATTTTAGCATTTTTCCTTGCTGAATGTACATGTTTTCCAAAATCTGTTAATGCAGTTCATAATATCTCAAAAACGTTATGGATACTAAGATCTAGGGACATTTTCCTGTAACTATAACGGTTAAGGTACCTGCCCTTACTGCCCCGTCTCAAAAATCCACCCTGTATAAGACGTGCGGCTACTTCGCCAAGCAGGCAGAGCACCAATGCAAGCGCCACTCCTCTAGCAAAACTTGGCAGCTGTGCTAGCTTGATATCTCTCGCTTGTAACACGTCTAACATGACACCCCACAGTGTGCAAGGATCATGGTTTCTTTCAAGTAGGTATATTTTACCATAATTTTTGTTAGATGAAGTGTAACTGTTTGTGAGTAGCTCGCTTTTTTACTGACATGAAGTATTTTTGGCGAGACAATTGTACAATTAGGAGTCGTTAATTAACAAGCCGTGCGTAACGATTGCAAAACTATTAGATACTTAGTTGTCTGTTGCGTGGCATTGGCCGCGAGTTACGAGTATTTGTGCCGCGCGCCACGCCGTTTATAATCGCTTGTTAATGACGACGGGATGCCCGTGTGAGTGTGACGGCGCCGCCGCGTCCAACGGTGTAAAAGCCGTGACAATAGGCGTTGGACGACCCGTTCTGCTCCGCCTGCCAGTAGGGCGGGCGGTAGAGCCGCGCTCGCGCGCCCGCCCGCCCGTCGCCCGCGCCCGACGTCGCGCGCAACCTCCGTTGCAATCATCCCCGGTGCATCAGGGATCGAGGCACGCCTATCGGCCCCGACCTCGCGGGCCCTGCAACTATCCGTTCATTACTCATCGGACAAGCATCCGGTTCGGAACTCATTCGCTCACCTCGTAAAAAGCGCTCGCGCGCAAAATTGTATCTGGTTGCTGAGTGCACATTGATCATGATGTCTGATTCAGACAGCGAAACTACCGACTACGGTCTAGATGCCATCACTCCAACGACACCGTCCACGCCAGGCCGAGGCAACGGTTCTTTAGTTTTTTTTAATTTCGCGTACCGCCGCGTTTCGCGATTAATGTCATCGTCTTCGTCGAGCAATGACAATAGCAAGTCCTCGAAGAAGCATCTAAAGCCAAGATCCAAGAGTTCGAGTTCAGCCGGAAACATGATCAAAAGCCAGTCCAGCAGCGGTATGTGCACTACTTGTTGTTGTACTTCTGTTACTCCCTATTCCTTTTGCATTGCCGGCTTGCGATTGTTTCTTTGCGTGTATCAAAAAGTCAGCATGTATAATATAATTTCCTACCTTTAATATTGTTTGTAATTTATGTATGACATTTTATTAAAAGCTGGGTTTCAGTTTAGTCGATATCGTGTCATTCTGCCTGGGTATTTTTACGCGTTTCCCATAATATCCCTATGACCGTAGTAAAACTGGAGTTGTATCCACCGATCCCGGGATCAGATGGATGTGTCCACGGATCCCGCCGAGTTGTCTCCACCGATCCCGGTATCAGTGGAAACATAAAAATTAAGTTAATGTTTGTATCCTTTGATCCCGGGATCGGTGGAGACTACAAAATAAATATACTTTTGTGGAAACTGATCACGCTGTACAGAAAGAAAAAATCACGGATGGAAAAATTTTCTTCCGCGAGTTTTTTTTCTGAGTTTTGCAAGAAAAGATATTTGATGGAAAAGTACTAGGCTTGCATAAAGTCGTAGGCGTTTACGTCTCTTACATTTCATATCACTAATTTTTTTTTTAATAACACAAATAACAATAACACAGTACAATGGTATAATGTGAGCAGTGTAGGCTAAGCACCTACTACTTTATGGGTAGGTAGGCCTAGTACTTTTTAACTAAGTAAATATAAAAATTAAGTATGGACCATGGGAAAACGAAGATTTATTAGGTATGCGAACACAAATTATGTACAAAACTTAAATTAAAACAAAACTTCATTCTTTAAGGCTGGAAGATAGTAGTGTGGCGGGAAATTCAATATTTTCACAGTTTTTTACATTTTGTAGCTAAACTGAGCTATTTTTGTTCAGCGATTTTTCGTTCGCGAGAATAAAACCGTATTTTTTTCATTATTGTAAACAACAGAACAACAATAATTCAGTCGATTATGTGTTCTGGTCTACGACAAGTTTTTTGGGCAGTACCACTGCTTCGTAGAGCAGAACACATAATCGGCTGAATTATTGTTGTTCTGTTGTTTACAATAATGAAAAGAATACGGTTTTATTCTCGCGAACGAAAAATCGCTGAACAAAAATAGTTCAGTTTAGCTACAAAATGTAAAAGTCTGTGAAAATTTTGAATTTCCCGCCACCTTGCTATCATCTACCCTTAATACCGATTGATTCAACCGGCCATTCCACGATTCAGTAACATTATTGGTTCGATATATTTCTTTATTTACATTCCAAGAATCAGAAAAAAAAACCAAAAGAAGGTTCAGCAAAAAAACAAAAGAAGAAGGTTCAGCTGACTTTTTCGGCGGCCGCCTCACGGCGCACGCGCACTGCGCACGGCACGGCACGGTGCTGTTTGGCACCATTATTGGCAAAGCTAAGCAACCTCTTTAAAACAGCTACTCACATTATATGATTTGAACACTGAGGCATTGAGCCTAAGGCACCTACGACTTTATGTAGACCTAGTATCGGTTACGTTACGGGCGACTTTACAACCAAAGTGTATGGCCTGACGTGCTGTCGTGTGTACTTTTCAATCAAATATCTTTTCTTGCATAACTCGGGAAAAAACTCGTGGAAGATTTGTCCATCCGTGATTTTTTTTTCTTTCTGTACAGCGTGATCAGTTTCCACAAAAATATATTTATTTTGTTGTCTCCACCGATCCCGGGATCACAGGATACAAACATTAACTTATTTTTTATGTTTCCACTGATACCGGGATCGGTGGAGACAACTCGGCGGGATCCGTGGACACATCCATCTGATCCCGGGATCGGTGGATACAACTCCGTAAAAAACTTATGAGGAGTTGTTAATTTTATCGGCAATAAGCCTCGATTCGGCGCTGTCCCCACCGGAGGCACTCTACAGCAATATTGATAGAGTTGGCAGCAACAAGTTGACCAAATTATTCCTTTCGGAGGAGAGACCGCTCGTGTATAGGCCGCCTAGTAGTTATTCGGTCGAGCGCGCCGATTCCATATTTGAAATTGAATAGGAACACGTCGAATCGTACGGGTCTTGCACAATAATATCAGAGTCGCGCGCCAGCGGTGCGGCAGGCAGCGGGCGGCGCTGTGGACGCGTGAGCTCGACCCGACGCTCAATCAGTCTTACTTTCTCGAGTGCACTTGTTAACTGTCATTCTGCCTGATGTTCAAAACCAACGGTAAGAGCACCTCTTTATTCTAGGGCACGATATAAATAAATGTCTTTACGTTTCGTACATTTTCCTTAGTGTGAAGTTTTTGTTTTGGCACCTGCCGACTGTTTTATGTAGGGGCAAAGTGGCAAATAATTTGCTCGAGGAAGGATCAATGGGTAGCGGAAGAAATCAGTGACGCACAGTTTACATTCGATTTTATTGATGTCGGATCAGTATCTACTTTGTTACCATGGTCGAGTAATTGATAAAAGGTTTTTTAATCATTGTATACAAAAATCTATTGTTCTAATAATTTCATGATTTGTTAGATTTGGGCGATAGCTGTCAGATTCTAAATAATGCAGTTGTTGACTTTTCTTCGTAAGAATCAGTCTGGTATATTTCTGATAACTGAGTGACGTGAAAAGATTACAGCTAGCTCTAGCCATCTAAGTACTTCCGACATCAACACTTACCGGAATCACCCTCGAGTTGCTCGGAAATGTAAGGTTTTATTTTCTTCTCTCGTGTCGAAAGCGTCACATTTTATTGTAAAGTGTCTTAAGATATAAACTTTTAGAGCTTATTAAAACTAGTTAATTAATAATAAAATATAATAATAATTATTTTTATTAATTTGCGATATTCACACATATTTGGTTCAAAACAGGTCGAACCGCATTTTTTTAAACTTCTTTTGCGAAATAGTGTTTTTTCTCTGTTTTGTAATTTTTCTTACCGATCAATGATGATAAAACAGCAAAATGAAAAATAAATACTTTAATTTATGAAAAAGTGTGCATTTTATTCCCTTGCAACTTCTCTAGTTCATTGATTGGTAGATCGAAACTGAGCACTGTGCATGAAAACAATATACAGGGTGTCCCAAAAAATAGTGTCAAGCGGAAGTCCAGAGATAGAACACCCCTAGGGGTACCCGAATCACCCCCATGTATGTTCAGCGATTTTTTGACGTTTAGAAGTTATGAGGAATTTAAGGTTTTTTTGGGAAGAATTACCCAGCATTGGTTTATTTTTTAACTTTTTTGTATTTAACTTTTTTAATATATTTTTTTCTTTATTGGGGTCTTAGATAACTAGTCTATCACCAAAAAATAATGATCAGCTTTAAACTTGTAAAAGATAGATACCGCAAATTTGATTCAAAGTTCAAAAATGCCGTTTTAGAGAAAACATCTTCGAATAAGTTAGAATGGGGAGAAAAAAAGTAGGGTATCTTTAACAAGTTTAAAGCTGATCATTATTTTTTTGGTAATAGACAAGTTATCTGAGACTGAGTTATATAAAAAATAAAAAAACAAAATATTAGAAAAGTTAAATACAAAAAAAATTAAAAATAAAAACCAATGCTGGGTAATTCTTTCCAAAAAAACCTTTAAAGCCTCATAACTTCTAAACGTCAAAAAATCGCTGAACATACATGGGGGTGATTCGGGTACTCCTAGAGGAGCTCTATCTCTGGACTTCCGCTTGACACTAATTTTTGGTACACCCTGTAAATAGGGCCCGGAGGCAGTCCAGACTGTTTGAGCACAACAAGGAGCTCTGTGCCCTCCGGCCGGCACCGTCAGCGTCCGGCAACCATGCCACAAACAACCCATCTTCAAACTGTTATCGAAGACAAATAAAATAATTGCTCTACACTACACAAAACAATTAAAAGAACGGTAAAATAAGAAACGTTAGTGTGTAAATAACGTGAAACTTGCCCGGAAGCTTTGGACTCTTAAAAATCTAAAAAAAAAACCATGAACTACAACAATTTTTTTTTTATTATAGCCGCATAAATTATAATGTTATTAAAATCTTTAAGACGCAATAGGTCGCACCGCACCAAAAGAGCCGACAATGAAAAAAAGATATCATATCTTCTTTTTGGATGCGTTTTTAACAAAAAACGCTCCTGTGATTTCTCAACGCGAGGCTTAACTATTTTTAGGACCTAAGGTTTGGATTCCAGATCCTAGAACTTAAGAATGTAATCGATTCTCGCCAAAGGTGGCCACTGAATACTTTCCATGTTTAGACCTCAGCTCAGCCAAGGGACCGTTCGTTTCACTCGCTTTGTATAATTTTAGCTAAAATGTCAGAAAGTTTGTAGTCCGTCTGTCTGTTTGTCTGCTGATTTACTAAGGGCCAGATTGACCTAATTCCGGCTGCCGTGGCGTGGCGTGGTGTGGCTCTCACACGTGGGAACGCGGCGCCGCGCGGTAGCGGCCCAGCTTGTTTATTTTCGCCTTTGTATTATTTTAATCCGCAACTAAGTGTGTCATTTTTAATGTAAATCTTCTACTCTTTTATCCAGAGAACTATTTTTATTCATGCGTTTATTTCTGTTATATTAATGTGAGACGATTCACGATCTTGTCCGCAAAAGATATACCTAACACGCATTTTATCTTCCACAATCGATACGGTAGGTATTTTCAATTAACTTGTTCTGGTAGCTTGTTCAAGGTCGAGAGACAAATATTATGCGCCGCTTGGGTCAATGGAAAACATTGTTATAAGTACTCCGTGTGTTGCAAGAAGCCACGTTTCATGTACGCCAGCTAAATTGGGTCGAGTGCGAATTTATATCACTCTTAAAACATAGCCCTCGTCTTTGGGTAGGTAGGTAGGTTTATACTCGTAATTATAATGTTAGCCTTATTTCGCTGCAGCTGATGCAGTCCTAGTTATGCTCGGCTATAAGTAATTATATTGTTCGGTAATAACAGCACGGGCGGTTGTCCACCGCACCGAATCATTACGTCACGTCACGTCATTTAGCCGCCCGTCACGTAACATCATCCAATAGATACAAAAAGTATCCGCTCATAGTGTAGTTCTCATTTGACCTTAACGTGACGGTGTGGTGGACAACCGCCCTATTCGTTTTCCAGGTCTGTACTTTATCAACAAAATATGCCTAACAACAGACAGTAAATCGGCGGATTTAAAGGCGTTTTTATTAGACCACAGTGTTATGTAGTGGAGTAAGCGGGGTACATTATAACAGGAAACAGACGTCTCCCGGACGACGGGCGCGGACATACAGACGCGGGCGACGCCGACCTTCGTAATACAAACATTTAAATCATAACCGAGAATGCGTAATATGCTTACATTCGTGAGACTTATATTGCTGCTATACTTCATCTCCCGGTCAGTTTCTCACACTTATACAGGATTTTATTATCTTTATTTCCATTTAATTTGCTTCAGTTTATCCATAAAATTAAAACAAAGATTTGTTTGAGGTCATTTCAAAGAAGAGGTGGTACTATACAGGGTGGCCCAAACATAGACGTCAAGCGAGAAAATCTAGATAGCTAACACCGAGGGCTACCCGAATCACCCCCATGTATGTTCAGCCATTTTTTGTCGTTTGGAAGTTATGAGGCTTTTAAGGTTTTTTTGAAAAAAATTACCTGGCATTGGATTTTATTATGTAACTTTTTTTTCTTTTGACTTGTCAGAGGTATTATTTATTCTTTAGGGTCTCAGATAACTTATCTATCACCAAACAAATAATGATTAGCTATGGGCTTCTAGAACTTACCACAATTTTGATCCAAAGTCCAAAAATGATGTTTTCGAGAAAACATCACTGAAATAGTTAGTATGGGGAAAAAAATAAGTAGAGGTCTGAAGGACTTTTTATTGATTTCAAAAACTTTCCTAAAGCCTTAGTCTTCAGAATAGTACAAAAAACCTGTCACTTTATGGGACGTTTATTCAAGTAATTTGCGATCGAAGTCGAAAAACTGGAGTTGGAAGAAATTTTATTTCAATCGTTTTTCATTTATTTTCGTTTCTTCGGAAAAAAAACATTGCAGATCAGCTTAAAATCGTCTGTCAGTAGGGTCTGCATTAGAAATTCACGAAAAAATATTTAAAAAACTCATTTAATTTTCGGACTTTATTTTTATTTTTTTTCTTTTAATTATTATTTTGTCATATTTTTTGTAAGTAAATTCGGTAATAAAATAGCTTAAAATTCAAATAATGAAAAAAAAAAGCTAAAAAAAAAACCAAAATATTTTATGGTTATTTTTTTATTTTTCCATGAATTTCTTATGCAGACCGTGCTAACAGGCGATATTAAGCCTACCTGCAATGTTTTTTGTCCGAATAAACCAAAATAAATGAAAATCGATTGAAATAAAATTTCTTCCAACTCCAGTTTTTCGACTTCGATCGTAAATTACTTGAATAAACGTCCCATAAAGTGACAGGTTTTTTGTACTATTCTGAAGACTAAGGCTTTAGGAAAGTTTTTGAAATCAATAAAAAGTTCTTCAGACCTCTACTTATTTTTTTCCCCATACTAACTATTTCAGTGATGTTTTCTCGAAAACAACATTTTTGGACTTTGGATCAAAATTGCGGTAAGTTCTAGAAGCCCATAGCTGATCATTATTGGTTTGGTGATAGATAAGTTATCTGAGACCCTAAAGAATAAATAATACCGCTGACAAGTCAAAAGAAAAAAAAGTTACATAATAAAATCCAATGCCAGGTATTTTTTTTCAAAAAAACCTTAAAAGCCTCATAACTTCTAAACGACAAAAAATGGCTGAACATACATGGGGGTGATTCGGGTAGCCCTCGGTGTCAGCTATCTAGATTTTCTCGCTTGACGTCTATGTTTGGGCCACCCTGTATAAGTAAAAATTACACAAAAGGAGCAGGAGCTATGATGAAAGAGCGTAACAATTTATTTGTCGTTAAGATTTAATATAATACATTTCGACACGATTTTAAGCCTAAAAACGTAACTAAAATTACTTAGGAGAAAATAAAGATTTCTAACAAAATCCTAACTGAAGGGTATTTGGCAATAACATACCATTATTCGTGCTACTTACCAGTCACCACCACTGATTTATTCTTAAATGTTTGAATAAATAATTTTAATAAATTAAAATGTGACAATGCATGTTCTTTCCCCCTGTACCCTTCAACTTGCAGCGAATAAAAGACAATTTAAAAAAATCTTAGGAGGGTAGTTAGGTTATGAGGAAGTGGCCACCCGTGGTGTCAGACAGAGCTTTGTGTTATACCTTTTTAGAATCTACTACAGGGCAAGTTTGAATAGAAAATTTATGTTTTATGTGTGTAAAATTTCTTTTGAGTAATCAAATAAAATAATAGTTATTTGTTATGCAAGAATGCAAAATTATTGTTTGCGGCGAGTGCTTGTATTGAATACCGAGCTAGCAAAGGTTTCTAAAATTGAGCCACGAGCGTAGCGAGTGGTTCAAAAAAAGAAACCTGAGCGTAGCGAGGTATTCAGAAGCACGAAACGCAAATAATATTGCATAAGTGCGAAACACAAAACTTTTCATCTCACAGAAGCGAGGAAATGACTTTGTTAGCCATGCGGGAAAAACTCTATAGACAACTACTTACAGGCAAAACAGGTGAGTCAAATAAGTTCCTTTTAAAAGCATATTATATGTATTGTAGTTACGGCTGCCGCACTAAAGTTTTCAGCTTCGTTGGTATTAAAACCATTCGTTTTATTAATAATTTCCTGAAGTATATCTATCCAGACACAAAAATAATGTAAATAAGTAAGTAAAAAGAATGTTTTTTTTCCGGGTGCATTCTGAACTTTTACCATATAATTTAAAATTTCTAGAGATATAAAATAAATTCAATTATATTGTTTGTAAAAATGTATTTAATAAACCAACCCATAATTATCTATTTTATAAAACAGAAGCTAAGCATTTTTTTAAATTTAATGTTATTAAAAATAAATATAGTGTTCAAAATATTAAAAAGACTGTAAGAAGAAACCGCGTTTCTGAATGTTCTATTCCGTGACTTTAGATGCCTATGCCTCATTGGCATTCACAGTTTTGTATAGATAGTGGGCACTTTCGTGGAGAGTCGCGTCTAAACGAGTCTCTTCTTTCTGAAGCTTTTATGAACTTAAATACATCTAGTGATACGGCCAGTGTTTTTTCTTTTTCTACACCATGGGGCGTGCAAAAAAAGGCCGTTCAAATTTTGAAGTGCACAAAAATGCAGATTTGTTAAATTCGGGTTTTACACGGTTGTAAGTTTCTAGTAACAGCAAACTTTCCGAGCATGGGAGATGAAAAAATATTTTCCTACCAGATTTAACCCACGGTGCCCCCATACATTATTTTCACTGTGCCATAAAGTACCTAAGTACTTTTTTTTTATTGCTTTTATTTAGCAGGAACTCGTTTCTGGGAAAAAACGGAAAATCACATAACTTTAGAACCTTTGAAATAATTATTGTTACCAGTTTACCAACCTGTAGAAGTGTATAGGACCTTCCTGGTAGGACATGATCTCGTCACGCTGTAAGTTTTTTTTTTCGTATTAATTATGTATAACGATTTAACAGCTTCACTTACTTTTATTGACGTCGGGATAGCCGACTAGTCTGGATCAAAAGAAGATATGCAATGCTTATGAGAGGTTAAGTTGTAATATTATTGTATAGGTAGTACATAATATCGTCACAAATGAAAAAATCGTTTAATTGCTCATCACCCTAAGCAGTGAATGTACAAAGCTATGCCAAATGTACCTCAGTGACGTGCCAAGTCGTGCGTATTCATTACGCTATCGTAGATTCACAACGCAACGACCAACGTAATCGTACTCGTAGAACACTGAGACAGTATGAACACTGAGACAGTATGCTTCATCGAAGAAATTATTAGATCAACTAATAATTTCTTCGATGAAGCAACATTTTCAAAACGTTGCAAAGCGCCTAAGGCGTCTTTCCAATTTTCCATTCTAAACAGGGCTGGAACGCAAGTTATGAAACTAATCGAGTATACTTTCGAATGCAAACTTTCGGTATCTTCTCTTCGATCACGCGATAGATAACGGATAGCCGGACTGTAATTTTATACAGAAGTGTGATTTTATTATGATCTAAATGTATTTAAAAATATCCTATCAATATTAAAGTATTATCTTAGTACTTTATCTAAATAAATTGCATTTCGTCCTGTAAGTATTTTCTTAGTGCAATAATGTTTAACAATAATAATGTACTATTGGAAGATTTACATAAAAATTACTACTTATTCTTAAAACATCTGGAACTCTAAAATATTTCTTACCTTGTAGTCCCCGCTGTTATTGTCTACGTGCAAAGCATGAATCAAATAATAAACAGTGGAATTTAGTAAAACGGCGCTCGACTTCTCGATTATCTCATGACGATTAGTTTTATAGAGCACATTGATGCCATGCTCGGTGGGCTGACGCAAGCGCTGCGGAATTCAACCTTAACATTGCTACAGATGAAGAGTTGCGTCGATTTAAATATAAACCTGGTAGCTACCCATGTTGCGGACGCGTGGCTGCGGCGACGCAGGCGCCACCGCGCCCCCTCCCTCCTGCTAGTCTCATCCTACTATCCTACTTCCTACTAATATTATATTTGCGAAAGTTTGTAAGTGTGGATGGATGGATGTTTGTTACTCTTTCACGCTGAAACGGCTGAACAGATTTGGATGAAATTTGGAATAGAGATAGCTTAGACATCGGAATAATACATAGGCTACATATTATCACGCTTTCACACTTAGGAGCAAAGTAAAGCATTTATCCTTTTTCTGTAGTCCACGCGGACGAAGTCGCGAGCAAAAGCTAGTATTATTATAAACAAACATCGAGCTTTTACAGCGTGTTCAACAAAGGTATTCTAATGGGCTACGCGGGTTTATTTCTAATTAGAATAATGTTGTGAATATTTTGCAATAAAAATATAAGCCTTTATTTTACTGAGCACTACAAATAGACTAATTGTTTCTTAAAGCTGTTTCCAGCGGTCGCTAGAAGATTGTTTTCATTTTGTTGCTGTGAGAAGTAGCGAACAATAACACCTCAATACCTCAAAAGGAAGAATAATGTTTATTTTTATTTTCCTTCACATCTCTACTATCAAACTACACATTCATATTGTTGTGAGAAACAAGAAATGTAACGGATGCCAATCGGTTTGGACGTCTTATCCGCTCTCGGAGACCGTGCAGCTTGTATTCACCAATCTGAAATTGCTTCTCACTCGTATAAATTCGGATGAACGCTCCGAACACCAACCTTTTAGTGGAAATTTCATCTTTGAAAAATGATACAATCTTACCCATACTTTAATTAATATCTGTGTGCTTACGTACATTATTTTTTGAAGTAAATGATTTAAGATAGGTACAGTTGGCCACACGCTAGGATAACCCTTTTTGTTCGGTTGGCGCCCTTATGCCACGCGTGGTAAGAGCTACCATGGAGTATCCTAGACTGTGGTACCATGTGTATGGCAGGACTTGGAATAATACGAGTACATAATGAGCATGGTTTTGGCGATGTGCATCAGGGCCGCACTAGGTGGTTATGTTTGCTCTAGACGAGACCCGCCCGCCCGGCCGCGACCCGGGCGCGCTGTCGTGGAACATTGGGCAAGCAGGCTCGGCGCCCGCCCCCGACCCACACTCTCCTCACCTCCAACAACAATACGATAATACAACCGGTCAACCGATTATTTACAAAACTCACAATTCCATATTATAGGTACTCAGAAAGCTTTAATGCTTCTCAATATAGGTACGACTGCCCACTGAAATCGTTTCTATTTTCCGGGTGCTTCTGTCTTTCGGCAAGCACCTTTAATTACTACAACAAAGGAGCGTCGGAGTAACCTTCACGTTTCTCTAATTTTTTGTTCACAAAAATATTGCGTTTTATTAAAATAAAACAAAAGACAGAACTATTTTGCTCAGAAGCTAATAACAATAATTATCGCTTAGCCAACTCAGTTTCCGTCTGAAACATTTTATTTGCTCGGTACAGTCTTACTTTGGCGACTTGTTTAGATCCGCTCTACTCGCATGATACCTACCTATTAGATTGTCTAATTCGGTGGTGATAATGTGAGGGCTCGCCATCACTAGGCTCGCTCGCAGTCGACTGCACACGGCGGCGACGCGGCGCCGCGCGGCAGTACCCACGGGCCTCGCTAGAGCCCGCCAGCCATGTTGCTCTGCTCCTGGTGCTACAGAGCCTTGCTCTTCCTGGCAGGTACACTGACAACCCCCCCGACTTCTTTACCGCCGCGCAATAGATCTTCCTTGTACTCCACATTAGAATCCGTTGTTATTTTATTCATTGAGCATATTATCCGTTACCCTTTAATAAATAATAACCGTTTATAGAGCAGCTACTCCGAATTTTTCATTGGTTTTCTGCAGCAAAAAGTTCAAATTACGGATGCCATATATTAAACAGAGACCTTTAAAGAGTTACAACAACTCTGTCCCTGTCTCTATCCTGTTGAATCGAATATTACTCAATCGATTACATCTATTTGAAGATCCTGTACCTAACATGATTATCATAAATGATAACGTAGTAGGGCTACATCCGTTCGGACGAAGACAATGACGCGTAATAGAGATGATGATTGGGGCCGCCGCCGCCGGTCGCGAGGGGCCCGCTGGAGCGCCGTTCGCCGCTGAACATCCAATATAATTGAACAAACTGAACATCCAATATAATTAAACTCCATGCAACACAACAGCGTAATCAACTGACAGAAAAATGGCACGGAAACGTTCTCCTTTTTTCACTTATTTCTCTCACAGCGCCTTCCTTTTGGTGCGTTGGAGGACTGATGGGCAATCGGGGAATATTGAATTTTAGTTTTTTTTTTTTTTTCGTTATTACGAAGGCTTTGATAAAAAGCCTTTGTGTGAAATGTCGTTGTAGACTTGTAGAGACGTCAATCTGTTCGCAGGATCTATACATAATAATATTATGAAGCATCCTATAATGTATGTTTGTATTTCATTTTGGCTACACGACACATACTGTCTTTTAATTTAAAAGTCTTTCGGTACAAGAGATTCAATTTTGAAGTGTGTTTGACGTCTTAATTTTTTAGGTATGGTATGTACGATCATTTGTTGTTCGTATGTCTGTCAAGACTCTTTATTTCAGGAACGCGTGGACGTATCAAGTTGAAATTAATTCATACTCAAATACTCAGGTCGGCAATCCCTTGGAGCTGTGAAAATCGTATAAAAGGGGATCGTTTGCACACGCCGGTATTTTTTTTATTACTTACGTACTTTGTCGTAAAAAACGGTGCATAAAAACTTGCACCTTAGTGAGATGTCCTCAGATTTGGCTTGACCCCCTCCCTCCCCCATTAATCTAACACATCTAATGCGCGCGTTTAGCTGGCCGTTGTTGGCTAAACAATCGAGGAGCTACTGTCCTACTTTGTGGCGTTAATTTAGCCGCGATAAATATTATAATTGAACGAGCGAGCGAAGCGAGCGAAGTTCTCCGAGTCTACTGGAACAATCCGGCGTTTGTATGTATGTATGTATGTATGTATGTATGTATGTATGTATGTATGTATGTATGTATGTATGAATGTTCGTTCGACGATAACTTGAGCAAATTTGGTCGGATCGTTATGAAATTTGGTATGCGGGTAAATGAAATTAAAAGAATTTTTAAGTTCGAACATGAGCCAAATCGGTCGAGGGGTTGCCGAGATATGGGGTTGTCAAGTTTATATGGGGTCGCGAGTTCACAGTTCGGGGCGAACCACTAGTTTAGGATTTAACCATATTATTGTTTTTTTTTTAAATAATAACCAGAACTTCTACAGACTGTTAATAATAATTGCGAAAAAAATAAGTGATATTTGCCGAGACCTCCCCTCTCCCCCATACTCCAAACGAAACGCTGCCACCGAACGTTATGCGTTTCCGACAAGGGTCCGCTCGTGCAAAAATAAATGACAACGGACAACGATATTCGTTAAAATATTCACTGGAATATTTTCGTCGATATCATACGTAAAAATTGTCTCATATGCCTGATATTCCAATTTCCGAATAGATGCTACCTAACAGATGAAGTTAAAAGTTAGAGGAGCTTTTTAATGAAATTACCTGTCGGGCTTAGCTACCCATTCCAATGGTTTCCAATGATACAGCTATTAAATTTAATTACCTGGCTAAGCTTCCCATTCTAATGGTTTCTAATTATACAGCTAATAAATTAAATTACCTGTCAGTCTAAGCTACCCATTCCATTCCAATGGTTTCCAATGATACAGCTATTGAATGAAATGACCTGTCGGCCTAAGCTAACAAATCCAATGGTTTCTAATGATACAGCTATAAAATTTCCTGTCGGGCTAAGCTAACCATACCAATGGTTTCCTTTCAATGATATAGCAATTAAATTAAATTACCTGTTTGGCTAAGCTAACCATTCCAGGGGTTTACCAATGATTGCATTATTATGATGGTAATGTTGAGTGATTGTTCCAGACAACTCTGGCACGGGGACCGCTGAAGTGACTGCTGCAAGTCCTGGGAAGCAAAGGAGCAGGGGCATAAGCGCGTAAGTATACACATACATACAATTATAAATGAGTCATATAATAACTAAGGCGGCAATCTCCACTCAAAGTCAAAACTAATCTGTAAATGTAGGTTTATTGTCTGTGGACGTAGCTTTCTAAGAAAATCTACATTTCGTATCATTTGCTGCAGTAACCCATAGAAAATCGAGCTCAAAGTTTCGAGTTCGTAACAAACCCGGCATTATCCCATACTGTCTAAATCTAATCAAATCTAAATCATCACTTTACACAAAATACAACGAAATGGATATTGCCGCCTTTGATATTAGATGACTCAAATATATACCCAGCCGGGCTAAGATGGTAGCCGAAGTCGACTTTTGTCTTAATTTTCATACAATACAATATATCTACAGATAAAAGTAGGCAACAGCCGTATGACTGCCACGGCACTTACGGCGCGTTTATATGACACGAATTGTGTCTCGCGGCGACCGCTCAGGGTCCGCGTTAGTGATTCGGTATGAGACGAGACTGTCAAGCATCTTGGCCAATCTTTCCCGCGTTTGTGTTTTGTTTCAAGGTCTCGTCTCGATCGTTTGATACGAAGTTCAAACCGTGTTTTGAGATGAAATTAGTCAAAAAAATCTATTAGTTGATAAAAATATTTCGTTCTCATGTCGGGTGCCAAGTTTACATAGGTACCAACGGTGCGATTACTTTGTTTGATGTTGCTGGATTTGGACCGTAAATTGTTGTATACGATTCTGAATGTTCGTGTTGGAGATGTCTTTTCAGACCTGTCGTATTATTATCATTAGTCATTTTTATAATTTTCGCACTGCCTCTGCATAAGTTGCAAGAAGCCAGCGAGCGGAAGATAACAAGTTCGCTGCAAGAAGCATACTTGATATTGTTCTCGTCAACACTATTGAAAATGCCTCAGCTCGGAGCAATTTTCCGGAAGCAACGGAAGTCGATTTTGTTGCAACAACAACGGGATTTTAGTTCGTTGTAGATCTTTCTTCTTCATAAGCACAAGAATCGATCAAATATTCCTCCACAATATTCTGCTCTGAAAAAATAAGTACGTTTTGTGGTCGATTGGTCGGTCGGTTGCGCGTTTCATTTTGAACGTTAGGCTCGCCGTTTTTCATTCATATGAACGACATGAACAATCGAGAATTTCTAATAACAAGATGTCATAAAAACAAGATCGAGACGTGATCTTCGCTCACCTGTCAAGATCGAGAACAAGTCTTGTTATGTTCAATCTATCAAACACCAGAACAGATCGATAGAAAGTCTCGATATCGACACCTTCCCTAAAAGATCGAAATGATGGGGCGCGTTTATATGACACGAATAGTGTCATGCGGCGACCACGGGGCGGTGTTATTATGGCAAAATAAACTCTATTTACCGCGCGGCGTCCCCGTGGCATGTTCGCGGCTTTCTTGTGGAGACCCCGCGGCGTACTCTTACCGTACTCGCGGCGTCCTTGCGGCTTCCGTAATCTCTACAACTAAATGAAGCAAAGGGATCCTGGTTCCGTTTTTTTCCTTTTGAGGTAAAAACTAGTTCTTGAGGCTTAAAATCGCCAAAAACTGAAATAAAGGCGAAAATTTCGCTCTTTTATCGAATTTTGAGAAGGTTGCGGTCGGTGCTCAAGGTCAATTACATAAACAAGTCAGCAAAAAATCTGAAGTGCCGGATTTAACGCAAGTTTTAAAGATAATTTTACTGTATCACTTCGGTCACTTACGTTTTTTTTAGCAACTCCATCTAATACCGACACGTACAGCTAAGGGAAACCGGGAACACCTATGTCAAACAACAAAGCCATAAAGAGTAATCTGGCATATGCAAGGCGCAATGCTATCTCTAGGCCGAAGTTTTCGGTATTCATTAGTCATCTTTCGTTATCACAAGCGATATGAGTTCCTCTCGCGATAGCTAGACTGCTTACTGGCAGTGAGCGCAAGGAAGCCAGAGACTCCGCACCACGCCGCCGGTCGCCGGTCGCCGGTACTGCGATGGATCACGCGCGAAGGCGCTGCGACTGCTGCGCCGCCTTGCTACGCCGGTCCCACATGTAATACACCTGTTTGTTTGACATTTCCGATGTGCTGAGACGTCGTACCAGTACCACCAACATTCGTTGTGGCGAAAAGTGTTAATACCAAGTGTGCGGATTCCACCCGCGAATGCCTGATAACTCCAGCCTATACTAGATAGTGGTCCGGCTCTTATTTTTACCCCCGTTACAAAAAGAGGGGTGTTATAAGTTTGACCGCTATGTGTGTGTCTGTCTGTGGCACCGTAGCCCTTAAACGGGTGAACCAATTTGGATGTAGTTTTTTATTTATTTGAAAGCTGGTTTTCTAGCGAGTGTTCATAGATATGTTTTATCAAATCGGTTAAGCCGTTTCTGAGCTGAACATAAATTGATTTGAATTTGGAATATGAATACTGTAAGTAAAAGTTCAAATGACTAAAGAGTTTACAGACAACCTTGAAAGAGATCAATCACGAACAATTTATGGACAAGAAACTAGCAGTATGAATAAATAAAACGCGCGCGAGCAAAATAAAAAAAAGGTTTGAAGAAAAATAAAAACGTCAGAAATGCATTCCGTCTTCGTTCGTAATTGTTTATTTGTGTACTAAAAGGTGTTGTTTCTCAATAGTATGGGGCTCAGGCTAAGACTGAAATTAAACAAGGACCAGAAAAGATAGACTATTATTTAAATTATAAACCATATTTTAACAACCACTCCTCAATATCTTTATCTTGTTCCATGTATAAAATGTTTTGATTTGATTGCAATGCAACACACACTCCACACTGTCAAAATGGCGAACTCTGTGGTGAGCCGTGTGCACAGAATAGTGGAGCTGTCAGCTGTCCAAGTCACAGACTCATCAACACACACCAACATGCACCCCACGCCACGAACGAAACACCACAGATAAAATTCGCAACTGAGGGAAACATTCCAAAACCAGAACTTACAGGTGGCGCGTTAGTTAAAAAATAAACTTCTGTCAATAACTTACGCAAATAAATAATGAGGGTCTATGTCTCGAATGGCAAGTTTTACGCTAATTTGAATGATGTTATGTTTGTATTTTGGGTAAAAAATATTGTTTAAAAATCAAAAACTTTTACCTCGCTCGTGTAAAGCAGTATCTGAACGCCTATAATGGAACTTTCATGAAAATAAAAACTGTTCGTACACGAAAATAACACTTAAATAAAATCTTTTAGGCAGCAGATACTGTTCGGGGGATTATTCTCTTTGATATTGGGGGGTCCTAATAAACTTTAAATCGATTGCAAAATTTAAAAAAAAAATGGCCCAGAAAGAAACGAAACCTTTGGATTTTACTTACTTTCATACAATAAAAGTGTTTATTCCTCAAGTAGTGAGAATTAAAGTTTTATAAGTAATATTAACACCAGAGAACATTGTATCGGACGCCGACGCTAATTATTCGTAAGTTCCAGTCACTTATTTTCTTATAGAGGGTGATAAAAAGTAGATTGTTCACCTCGGAAACAACACTTTTTAAAGCTCGAGTACTTTGAATCCCTTGCTGCGCTCAGGATTCTACTATAGAATCCTTCGCTCCGCTCTGGATTCAAAGAAATACTCTCGCCTTAAAAAAATTGTTATAGTCCCGGGGGTAACAATCTACTATTATTAATGACCGACAACTTTTTTGTCTCTTAATATTGATACTTATAATTACGTTGTATCGGCTTATGTCATTTGGTAATTATTGTTTCATTACAATCATTGAATCCCGTAAACGGTGCATCTCACGATGGTTCATTTTAGCTATCAGTGTGTCAAAGAATATTATGAACAAACATCTCTCTTCTTGTCTCCACTTTGGTAGATATAGGGCTCGAAAAAGGGACCTCTAAAGGACTTTAAAAAATTCGAGTAGGCGACATCTCGGACAAAATATTTTCGGACACTTTGTCCGAAATATCGCTTTGTATTTTTTATATTTTTGAGGCGACATCTCGGACACTCTCAAAATATTGAACCTGTATCGTACAGTCAGATAGGTACTTAAGTATTCAAATAATAATATAATACACAGAGAAAGAGCGTTACCACAACTGACTATTTTAGGATAGCTAAAGCGGCTTAATTGAGCCGTTTTCTTTGACAGTTAAAGCCTGCACTCAGATCACGTTCGGCTCATTTTTGATGAAAAAGTACTAGGCTCACATAAGGTGCTAGGAGGATCATCACATCACCTAAGTTCTCACATCATTTTGTTTCTAGATAACGCCGCGTAATGATGTGAGAACTGAGGTGGTGATCCTCCTACCACCTTATGTAAGCCTACTACTTTTTCATCAAAAATGATTTGATTTAACGCTACCTTACTCTACCTCTTGATAAAACACTATAACTAGTGGGACTTATTGGCTGTGCTGAGCCTTTGTTACCTGCTCAGTGACATGAGACGCGGGGGCAGATTGCCAAACAATGGTACACAAGGCAAAACATTCATGTGGGTTTGTAACATTTTTTTATTAGTCTCCTCATAAATAAGATCGTAGGGAGTTTTTTATCCGACTGTACAAAACAGCTTTATTTGTTAGTGTCCGAGATGTCGCCTCAAAAATATTAAAATAATAAAGCGACATTTCGGACAAAGTGTCCAAAAATATTTTGTCCGAGATGTCGCCTACTCAATAAATCAAGGTAAAATAATTATGTTGGTATACCTAGTTAATTATTCACGCATTGAATATGAAAAGTGACTGCCGTGCCACGGTGTCGAAAGTCATTCAACATAACACAGGCTCATTGCAATAACACGATATCAAAACTGAATTGGTCCGCATCACAGTGGGATAAAATTTGGTTTTACACCAGACTCGCCCTTTTTTTTTTACAAATAAACATAAGGAACAACTACAAAACTCTCGTTCTTTAAGTTAGTTTTGCATTTTATTATCGTATTTTGATGAATTATATAAAAAAAATAATCATAATCGTTCACTTTTTGATAACCTTGTCATCTTGAACCTCATCCTCTAACCAACCAACGACACGTCCTTCCCATGGTTTGCAAAATGCGTACACACAATACAGGGAAACTCGGTAAATTATAACAAGAATTGGAGCGATAATATTTACTATTATTTAACTAAAACAAAATAACAAAATGACGTAAAATTGATTTAGTTCATACTTATTTTTTACATGAATGGTCATATGTACTGTTCTACTATGGTAAAACCTGAACAGTTTTTTTAATGAAATTCACGCACTCTGGCCCTGAGCGGCTAACTACATTTGTTATTTCATATGAAAATGAGACGATATGATCATCTTGACCCTGATCTACCATAGTACGACACGCGGATCATGTACAAAACATGGCGTTGTTATAAAAATGTATAATATCTCCGAAACCGTGCTACCGCTCTTAGATTTTAGCAATTAGGGGCGCTAGTGTTGCGTAAGGTCAGAAATGTCTACGCGGGTTTATTTCTTATTAGAATAATGTTGTGGATATTTTGCAATAGTTACTTGAGATTTTATGGCAAATAGTTGTGGTCCCGCTACTAACCACTGCTTTGAAACCCATCGGAAAATTGTGTTCAATTTTTTTTTTCGAACACCTAGGGGCTAGGTTGATGTGGTTTTGGTACAGTTTTAAGGTAGGTATTAAGTATGTTTTTAATGTAAGTTAACTTTTTTACATTCGAAATAACTAACTTCAAGACCTATTTACTCGACAGTGGCGCCAACTAATGAGCACTAAAACGGTAACCCTCATTCGAGAGAATATTAGTACTTACCGACACTGAGAAATGGTCTATGAAGGCCGATTATCAGCCCACTGTGCACCTGTCACCGCGGTACCGGTCGCGCGGGTCCTTGCTTTATGCGAAGTGTTCGTAGATGATGTCGGTAGTACTCATTGCGCGGTAGCAATGCTTGCGTTACGTTCGTTTTTCCTGTGACGATCAAATCATAACAAAATCCGTAAAGTTATCGTTGTCTTTACTAATGTTAGCACGCTGCCGGTGCTCGGACAGATGTCAATTGATAACAATATTATTATGTGCAAGTGACTTCTAGTGTTTGTGCCTCGAGGTACCGGTGCGCCGCCGGTATTACGTGACCGAGTCAAAATATGTTTTAATTTCTGATATGTCTTGAATATTAGCGGACTATGTATTTTATGTAAGTGAAAAAAACTTATGCATTGTTTTGTTACCCACGTAGCCTTGATTTAATGATCGTGACTACAAAGCGTTGATGTTTTGCAGACCCGGCATTTTTTGTGTACCAAGATGTCTACGAGAAAAAGGCTGCTCAGACTGTTGTAAACGTGTCAAAGTACTACCAAGTTTTTATATCAATCTCCTTTATTTTGGATTAGACGGATTTTGAACTTAGAAACAGGGTTTTTGGATTTTGTATCCGAAGCGTGCCAATTTGTTCTTGATGCTTTATTGCTAAAGAAACCCTATTACTCTATAATTCCTATCTATATCATAGGCATGTCATCTGTCCTAGAGTTATTATGGCTAATTCCTCAACTAAAAAATATTAATTTTATTCTGTCACAGTTTCTTGTTTTTAATTTATCGTGAAAACTGTAATACAACATGCAAAGTTGGTGTGACTGTTAGTGATTACTACACAACTAAATCAACCGCTATAAACAAAATTTCCTCTTTTTTACTCATGCAATAAATGTATTAACATTGCGAAAATGCTTGGTATGCACTGCTTGGTAAAACAACAATGCTAGAAGAAATCAATAATTAGTTCAAAGTTCAGATTAAACCTGCCATTATTTTCCTGTAGTCTAAAAATAAATCGATATCGTATTGCAACATCCTCTATAAATTGAGCTATATAATTGTAGACTTGCGATTTGTCTTGGGAGCACGGAATATTCCCAAAACATTGGCTCCATTCAATGCGTTATTTCTGATCGTGTCGTTAATAGTAGTACCTAAGTGAATAAGGCCCGGTTTCTGAGTTGAGAATTTTGCTAAGCAAATGGGTAAGTATCGTCCTGTCTCTGCAGATCTCTCACAAAAGAGCGTGACAGAGCGATACGTAAGTATGTGCTTAGTAACTTTTCAATTATCAACTCAGAAACCGGGCCTAAGAGTGCCGTTGAGTTGATTTAGTTACATAATTTCTTAGGCTTATCGAACTTGACGTCGCTCTGAAACCCAAGTAAAGTATCTAAAGACTTTTTTTCAATAACTAGCGATCCGCTCCCGCTTTGCACGGCTACAATTTAGAAAAACATACATTGTGGTAGGTAGGTCCATATACTTCCGTGAAATAATATCTAACTATCGGTGAAACCCGCGTCAAAATCCGGTGCGTGGGAAGCAACTTTATTTCATACTATGTAGGTAGAGATAGAGATAATTCACACAGCGTACGGCGACGAAATAAATAAGTTCGTCTCGGTCGCTCGATGGAACTCGATCCGCCGATTGCGGTTTGGGGATGTATCTCATTACTCGGCCGAGCTCTGGTGTTGGCGCAATCAATAGCATCTCATTGCCAACGATGCGGTAAAACAGAACCACCCTCTGTAAACCAACACTCATCTCAAGTACTTATTGACCTTTGCTACCCGACTGCTGCAAGGGAGTGTAATGTTTTCATTAGTTTATACTCTACCAATTTATATGATCTAGGAAGGAATCGTTTCAATTAGTTGATTCGTGATGTCATTAAAAAACCGTTCAAGTTCGAGTCAGACTCGTGCTCTGAGGGTTCCGTACCGCCATACAATAAAAAATACTGTTTGTACCGACCCTCGGTGCGTGTGTCCGACTCGCCAATTGGGCGTTTTATATTATTTGTTGGTTGTTAAACTACAAGGTGTTACAAAAGATGCTAACTCTTTTTTACAGGGTAATAGCACCCGGTGATAGGGATCACAACCTAAATTATTTTTTTGCTCTATGACGTTCCGTTTATTTTTAAATTAATAAAATGTGAACGCTGTGGCGGGAGAAAAGTATTTTTTAATATTGTTTTCATTGACTTTCACAATATTTTAACAACTCAAAGCTATGCAAATGCACCTACACCCACAAACATATTTTTAAATTTAAGCTAATACCAAAAACAAAAAAGTAATGAAAAATTTTCAATTATGTGGTTATAAAATAAAAATTGTTATTTCCAACTTTTTTTACAGAATTGACATCCTGTTGACCAGTAGGTTACACCCTGTAAAAAGAGTTAGGATGTTTTCTAACACGTTGTATAATTTAAGCCCTATAACACAAAGTAAAAAGTAAGCTCTATAACAGGTTTGTCCGCCTTGTGTGAGGGTAAGATAAAGATAAAAGATTTTTTATTGTCTCGTTTCTTAGCCTAAATTAAAATATTTACATTTTGTCTTGGCCAGGGACGTTCGGAAAAAGACGTCTACGTCCTTTCGGATCTTACAATCTTTTTGTATGCATCAGGTGACCGTTCCTCCTAGCCCTACGAAGGTAAATCACTTCTTGGGGTCGGGTTTTAAGCCACTAGGAGAAACGTTGTGTAATGTTATTTTACATGTTAGATAATATGATGCCAATAGTGACATCAGAGCATAGAAATTCTTGGAGGAACCGATCGCTTGCTGACTGGTTTGACCCTCTCTTTTTTGCAAACCTAATTGATTTCACCAATGCGTGAGCTGTAAAGCATTGGGTTAGTTTGCCCGTGGCGTGTATAAGCGGGACCTGGGTTGTTTAAGCCTTCAATTGACAAATCAGTTAACTTTGAGAGCATATATAGTGATGTAAATCATGAACCCTAATGTGCCACGGATCCTCGTCCAGCATTTCCCACAGGGCGGATGTTGGAAGAGATCGCGGAAAGGCACCAGCAATCTTTAATGCCATACTGTACTGACGCTCTATCGCTAGTAAATTAGTTTTGCTTACCCTAGGCAAGAGCTGCACTATCCCATAATCGAGCACGAGAAGAAGACATCCTCGCAGAACGAGTTGCTTTACCTCCACGCTGGTTTTCGCGTACCACCCGACTATGGGAGAGAGCATACCTCGGACACACTTAGCCTTACATATAACACGTTTTACATGATCGTTCATGGTCAGATTCTTATCAAGCCACACACGGAGATAGCGAATGCACTTTTTGTATGGAGGTGTGTGTATGTGTGTGTCGGTCTGTCTGTCTGTGGCACCATAGCTCTTAAATGGGTCAACCGACTTGGATGAGTTTTTTTTTTATTTCAATACTGGTTTTCTAGCGTGTGTTCTTAAAATTTTTTGTTATTTTTTTAATTTTACATACATTATGTTAGTGGTTAATGGAATGTTTTATTTGCTTTCAAAATATGTATACGGTACCTAGCTAAAGTTTCCTAAACTGGGGTCACTCAGTGAAAAATTTTATTTTATGATATCAATCGCACGTCTCTTAACAACAATCACCCCATGCGAGAGCATTTCTAAAGTGATTTTATTAGACCATTCATTCATTCAGTCATAAGATAGCTAATCACAACTTGTTCATTCAGTTTGTTGTTGTTTACCGAAATACTCAAGTTGGAAATCATCGACTTTAGATATTTATTTTTTTATGAAAATCGTTACAGCCGTTTATAAGATATACTAATTTTATTGAACTAGCGAGCGAAGTTCTCCGAGTCTACTTGAACTATCCGACGTATGTATATTTGTATGTATGTACGAGTATGAACGTTTGTTCGACGATAACTCGAGTGTCCGTTCGGATAGGAACTTAAAAGTAGGCAGTTATTGAGACAATTAAGTTCGAACCGTGGTAGCTCTCATCATTCAATTGACGTTAGAAAGTTAATATGAAATTGTATGTGTTTGGTGTACAGGCGATGGCTGCGCGGCTGGTCCCAAGGCAAGACTGACAAATCCAGCGGCGCCCAGTCGCCCGCCGGCGCCGGCGCTGAGAAAAAGATCACGTCAGAGAAGAAAATAAAGGTACATAATTATTCGATCGGCATAAGACTGGCCCCACCCCTCAAAAGAGAAAGAGAACGGCGAGATATGGCGCAAATTTAATAACACCGCGCTTAACTACTAACCCCTTATAGCTTTTAAGATTAAACTAACACTATATGGGCTTAATTAGTATTAGTATAATGTTATCGTATATTTGTAACTTTAATTGCCTGAAATAAACCATTTTATTCTTAACGCGAAGGGCACAGAAGAGACGGTCAAAGCCACGTCCTCGCTATGTCTCTTCTATGTAGCTCGCTGAGATAATGCTAACATTCTGATAGTCTTCGTCGGTGGTGAATTCTTTCACCTCCTTTTATTGTTGTATGAAGTAGGTATGAAAAGGGAGTGTCTTCGACAAGCTGTGGACCTCCGTCCACTAGAGATGAAGTTACGTTAACTAGATAGGACTGCATCCAGCCTATGCCTCGCGCTACCATGTAGATAAAAGGAAATGAAGAAAAATTGATTGGGAACAATTTATTCTACGTACTTACACCAACAAAAAATGGATGCACAAAAGTTATAATACCAATGTTCGCAGGTCCCCGACGATGTGGAGACCGGCGGCGACGAGGCCGAAGAACCCGACGTGGAGCTGCCGCCGCCCATGAAGCCCATACAGGTAAGCACACCACACACACACACCCACTCTCTCTCACACACACACACACACACACACACACTCCCACACCCTCTTACAACACATAGACCCATGCCCTGCTCTAATGCAGCGAGGTGTCAACCTACCGGGCTACCCACCTCGGTTCGACTGGGTCGCTCACCGACCCACTTCACAACATACGTGAACGGCTGGACTTCGATAGCAGGAAGAAAGAGTGAAAAATATTCATTATACGCATAATTGGCCCAAGTAGAGACGTATTACGATGACAAATTGCGAAAAAAAGCCCGTTTTACCATTACCGTTACACAGACCCTTGCAAGTACCAATTCTGGCATCCAAACTCTACAGATTGTGTATTCAAGATTAACATTGTGTAAGCAGCTAACCGTTATTTAGTAAGATCACCATCTGCTTGCGTCTGGAAACCGTAACCCTTTCAAATCTGTAAAATCAAATCTTTCAAAGTAACCCTTCCCGTTAAAAGTTATTGTTGAACGAGCGAGCGAAGTCCACTCCGAGTCTACTGGAACAATCCTGCGTTTGCATGCATGTATGAAGTTTTGTTCGATAACTTGAGTAAATTTGGTCGGATCCTCAAGTTTGAAGAAAAGAAAAGGCACTTATTGCACACAAACAAACACACCTTAATTTTAGGAAAATTCATACTTAAAAAGATTTAGTAAGCGGCTAAATGAAATTAAAATGTTTTTTTTAAGTTTGAACATGAGCTAAATCGGTCGAGGGGCTGCCGAGATATGGGTTTGTAAAGTTTATGCACAATTGCGCGCCTGCGCGAATGGTGTCAGCAAAAAATTATACATCGCGAGTTCGCAGTTCTGGGCGAACTACTAGTATTTTATTGCCCTGTGATTGGAAAACCAATTTAGAAAGAACGAAGTGATCATTCCCGCGTTTGTCTAGAATTCACTCGCCCGATGTCGTTTCAATTATACAATATCAAGAGTCAGCAATAGAAGTACAGCCAATTACTCTTCCACGGAATTCCAATAAAATTAAGTCAATAACGATGCTATCGGCCCAACGCGACGGTTCAATAGCTTTTTAACAAGTTTGAGCTTACAATGCAAATATTATACTCTTATTCCAAAGGCGAATGGGAAAATTGTTTTAGTGGGATGTCGAACCTTTTTTTTTCTTACTGATGTTTGCTTCGTGTTCCACCTAGGATCCGCAGACCGTGCTGCAGCAGGTGCCTACTCCCAGCGCAGTGCCTACTAACCCACCAACCCGAGTAAGTCCTAGCATAATACGTGGGACACTCACTGCCTATTTCTGAATTGAGAAATTCACTAAGCAAATACGTAAGTATCGTTCTGTCTCTGCAGATTTCTCAAAAAAGAGCGTGACAGAAAGATACATAAGTATTTACTTAGTAAAATTCTCAATTCAGAAACCAGGAATCAGAAAGTTTTGCGACTACCAAAAAAAATTTTCTAGGGATGGCGATTTTTTATTACATCTTTTTAAAGATATCTTCCTAACACGACCACGAGCACTACGTTATATCTTGTAAACTATTGAAGTACAAATTTTGGTGAAAAAAGTACAATTTGTACTGCAATAAAAACATTTAGATCCGTCGTGGTCGTGCAAAGTATCACACAAAATACGTCACTATGTCTAAATTACCGCAGTGTTATGCTTAATCCGGATGACTTACTTACCGTTAACTTTTATTCAATCTCAATGTTGCTGGTACTAATAAAGAACATTATTTTCGAAACATGATAAGTATCGTTGGGTTGCGCTCGCGCGTACATTTTCAGAGCTCTCTGTCCATGGAGTCCCTGGAGGTGGGCGGAGCAGGCGCGGGAGCCGCCGACATCGCAGAGATCGAGCGGATCGTTAAGGAGAAGATGGTTCGCTTCAAACCTTTGGTTCGATTCAGTGTTGACTCACAGCATGTTCCCCTCTCACGACAGTTGTGTGTTGTGCTCTTAGTTTTGATTCAGTTTAATACGTTTGCAGTTCATCGGTGTGCGGCCAACCTACGCGTCGCCGCGGACACGTATTGCGGGTGTTATGATTGCATTCATGTTCGCTGGCTCGGCCACTCGAAGTTTTTAATAGCTTCCGGAACCTCAGTTGTTCTCCCTCAATCAAAATCAATATGATAGTTATTTGTTATGCAAAGTGCAAAATTATTGTTTGCAGAGCTTGTTATTGAATAACGAACTACGCTCAGGTTTCTTCTTCGCTAGCTCGTTATTCAGAATCACGAGATGCAAATAATATTGCATTCTTGCGAAACAAACAACTTTTCGTCTCACAGAGCGAGGAAATTATTTCTTATGCAAGAAATACAAAAGACAACTACTTACAGGCAAAACAGGTGAGTCAATTAAGTTCCTTTTAAAAGGATATTTTACTATAGTAACGGCTGCCGCACTAAAGTTTTCAGCTTCGTTGGTATTAAAACCATTCGTTTTATTAATAACTAGCCTTTGCCCGCGACTTCGTCCGCGCAGACTTTTTTTTTTCGTGAGTTTTTCCGTTGTTTTAATGGTTATTCTGCTATTCGGGGCGGAGAGAAATCCAACAAATCAAAAATCATAAAAATCGGTCCACCCGTTCTCGAGTTATAAATGGTGTAACTAACACGACTTTGTTTTATACAGGGCGTCCCACGGCTATGCCACATGGAGGGGAAGTACCTTTAATATTGTAGATGGAACATTTTACTGAAAGAAGACATTATTTTAATTTTAAAAACAATTTAAACTGCATTCATAGATATTTAAATAATTACATGGTTGAACCGGGAATCGAACCCGTTATAATGAGAAAAATTATTACCCTGTAGTTTTATCATACCGATCGAAAGGCTTCATCATAAGGATTATTTTTTGCTAAATAACATAGTGTCAGAAATAAAAGGAAGACCATGAATTTTAACATTTTTAATACAACATTAAACAATTTATCAATGAAAATCACAGTAACAAAAGAATAAAAGTATGAAAATGAAACACATTTTTGAATTATTTCTTTATAATCAGCCAGCCGCATTGCGATGGACAAAATTTTACGCGTCTTTCGGCTCAGGATACGGCTCCATTTGTTGCATACTACCAGGTAAATGTTAAAATTCATGGTCTTCCTTTTATTTCTGACACTATGTTATTTAGCAAAAAATAATCCTTATCATGAAGCCTTTCGATCGGTATGATAAAACTACAGGGTAATAATTTTTCTCATTATAACGGGTTCGATTCCCGGTTCAACCATGTAATTATTTAAATATCTATGAATGCAGTTTAAATTGTTTTTAAAATTAAAATAATGTCTTCTTTCAGTAAAATGTTCCATCTACAATATTTAAGGTACTTTCCCTCCATGTGGCATAGCCGTGGGACGCCCTGTATATTAAGATTTCCTGAAGTTTATTTATCCAGACACAAAAAGAATGTATTTTTTTTCCGGGTGCATTCTGTACTTCTACCATATAAATTAAAATTTTCTGGAGATAAAAATGAAATCAGTAATATTGTTTGAAAAAATGTATTAAACAAATTTGATAAAACAGAAACGAAGCTTTTTTTAATTTACTGTTATTTAAAATTAATATACCTAGTGTACAAAATATTACAAAGACTGTAAGAAGAAACCGCGTTTCTGAATGTTCTATACAGTGACTTCACCTTTTTAAAAGATTCTTGTGCCCCATTTACATTCGCAGTTTTGTATAGAAAATGGGCACGAACAAACACTTTTGCGGAGAACCGCGTGTAAACGTCAAAGTCAAAGTCATTTTTCTACTTTTCTTCTTCTTTTCTACACCTAGGGCGTGCTGTTAAAATTTCGAAGCGCACAAAAATGCAGATAGTTTAAATTCGGCTTTTACACGATCGTAAGTTACTAGTAACAGCAAACTTTCCGAGCCTGGGAGATGAAAACTATTTTTGTGTCAGAAAAAATATGTTAACAGTGACTAGAGTCAACTCCGAACCCCAAACTAAAATAATTGTGTCTTGGGGAACAGTGCTTCTCTGTCCTATGCTACCTCCCACCCATGTTGTACCTTGCGAAGGTCTCTTTCCACCTCTCTCTCTTCAGTTCCCATTCCCTCGACGTAGCCGAGCCAGCGACCACGACACGCCGAATAATTTTCGCCAATAATTTCTCTAGTGAACAACGTTGTAAAACCGGCAATCTGTGTTTAGTTAGTTTTTATTTTGAAATGTTTCGCTTCTCCTGTTAAAGCTAAGACTCTTCGTGTTGTGTTGGTGAAAACGTAGTATCAGTACGATACCTACTCCGTTTTCAAGTAGCTAATGACGCCAGTAAATAGCCCTACACAGTGTTTTTTTTTACAAACAGGCTGGTTTTGCATGCCACGCATGCGTTTTGGTACTTATTTTAGGAAATGTTTTATGCTAGAACGAGCACATACTTATCTGTTTGTTTTTGGTGCTTGTTTTCCAGCTTCACTGTTGATCTACTGCGAGTAGTTCTGCTATCACTTCATTTGCAGTAGTTTGATGCCGTTACTAACTACCGCGAATTTTTGTATCGCGCTAGTTCAACCAGTTAGAACTACTTAGCTACTGCGAGTCAGCGTAAAATGGGTCATGCAATTAAGGTTATAACTTATAACTGAAGGATATCTACCAGTATGCCTTCGCAGTTGCATTGTGCAGGCCAAACTGAACGGTTAGTAAGTAACTCTTTATTGTACAAAAGAATGCATTTGCTTCTTTTTTCTTCGGTAACTGACAGGGGACTGTACAGTTATGTCGCAGTCACAAATTTGTTCAGTTTTACCAGCACAGTTGAACTGCGCAGGCAAGGCTTACCCTTAACCTAGCATTGATGGCCCGCTGAAGGCGTGCGCTTGCTTGGTTGACCGGTTGTGTTGGTTGGTTGCAGGAACAGCACGGCGCAAGCGGTCCATCGAAGGCGACGGAGGGCGCGGACGCCGAGGTGGCACTGCGCAGCCGCGACCAGGTGCTGCGCGAGCTCATCGCCACGGAACAGGACTACGTCTCCGACCTGAGCCTCGTCTGCGACGGATACATGCGCCACATGCAATCTCAGGTCAGTAGGCCGGCTCCAGGTCAACTGAAGAGGACTGTAGCGCACCGTTTTTTCCATGTTTGTAAAATCGTTTTGCACCTACTACAGAACCTTTTAATTTTGGTGTCTATTGAATTAAACTTATGCCATTTTTTGAAAATAAATATCTCTAAAGCCCGTAAGATCAATCACAGTTTAAACCAAAAAGGCTAGTTTAAACCCTATCTGTCGATCAATTTTCATACAAAATGCGAGATTTAATCTAAGGTCTGAGTTTAAACTGTGATTGATCTTACGGCACTAAGATGTTGGGACGTATAAAATGTAGATAAGTATGTAGATGATCCCTGGATGAATTTGGCTGTTTGTAATGTTTGTTATTCCGGCAGGACCCGCGCGCCGACCCGCCGGTACCGACGGGCCTCCTCGACTGCCGGTTCCGCATGGTGTTCGGCAACATTCTCGAGATCTACCACTGGCACCGCGAGTGAGTACCAAGCACCCCGCGGGCTCCGCGCCACGCGCCGGGGTCACAGATAATGATATTACATCGGCCACACTGGCCGGCACAATAACAGTACAACATTTTCGGATTTCCTCGACGCATCGTACCGCCATGCTAGGCCAGACAGTCGGTACATGCTCAAACTTCAGGTTAACGGATTAATAGATCGAACATTAGTTCGAAACCTTAAGGCCCATGCACTTGGCCATGTTTATTTTTCGCGTCGTCAACGCGCGTTTTCTCTTTTCTCTGCACGAGTATTAATGCAGTTGAGGTGGATAGAGTTCATTCTAGTGTAGAAAAAGACGCATGTCGACAGTGCGTAAAATGTACCCCGTGTGCAATACATCCTTGATACATCAAAAGTTTGGTTTACACCCTATTACGATCTGATGCACGCGCGATGTTATAGCTTTGGATCTAATGATCGTTTTATCTAGCGGGATCGTTAAAATCATTTATTGTCCTTCGATGTAATGTCATTCGTGGGGTATCGTTTCGTTGCACGACCAAAGAGGCATGGAACCTCTTTGGTCGGGCCAAGAAACTCGCCATGTTCGATCAAGAAAAAAAAAAGAAAGTATTGATCTCATTATGTAACATCAGGGCGAAAGCATACAATGGCAAATCAGTAATCAGTAATAAACCTTTGTTAGACAAGTAGAAACATATAATGTTACATAATGAGATCAATCCTTTCTAATAAATGAACTATTGAAAATATATTGAATTAGAGTCTAAGTTGTTGCGAAACTATTGCGAAATTGTAACTTAGTATTTTAATACAAAAGCGAGAAAAACACATGCTTTGAACAAAATATATGTTGTGTAAAAATGTAGCATGTTACTCATTACGTGTATGATTCCCAGTTATTTGCTGAGCGATTAGATAGCCGAGATAGCGTATCGCTGTATCGGCGACCTCTGGCGCGTCTTCAGACGACGTTGCTTGTCGTGACTCTATTATTTTTCGTGGAGGTCAAATTATCTGCTCTGCGAACACCTATTTGCGTCTGGGCGAGCTCTGTTTCAATCCAATCTTCTGCAAGCCTTCATTTGTGCTGTGCGATTTATAATAGATTTATAATGTTAGGAACCACCTAACTAATTGTTGCCCCGATATATTAACTCTAGGGCAAACGTGGTGCCTATTGCTAAGTAAAAATACCCATAAATGATAGGCTAATGTCACAATACGTAGAAGTTTCATACAAGGCGGTCTCATACTTTGTTTATCATTCGACGCTTTGTTACAAAAGGGCGCTCGTCATAAGTGTGGAAGAGTTCGCAGCGAAACTAACGATCCACGTAAAAAAATTTTTATTGAATGTTCATTGCGAAAGAAAGAAAATGGCATAATTTGTTTATAAAAGTTTCGCTCGAAACAGGATTTGAGTTGATGGACGGAATTAGCCAGCTTTTAACATCTATTTCGCTTGGCAAGAAACAGAAAAGAATATGAAGACTTGATGGGCTACCTCCATTAGTGGAGAGAGGCACGCTAAGAAGAAGAAACACCTCTGGTTAACCGTGTCAGCCGAGCAAATACCTGTCGATGTGAAAATTCTAATCTCTTTAATTTTAACGTCTAAACTTCTGTGGGCGCCGTCTGAGGGAGAAGCTTGCGTTCACTTTTAAAGCTCTTTGGAAATGATGTTGTTTTTACTAAATCATTTACCAGTGCTACAGGGAACGTTAGCGTTTCGCCCGTGAGTGGCATAGATCCGTCCTCGCACAGTTCTCTAATGAATGATATATCCCTGCTAATGGTCCTAATCGACGAGCGAAGGGGTTATGAAATAGTGTTTGTTGGGTCTAACATCGTGACGTTTGTTGTTGCGCAGCACGTTCTTACCGAAAATACGCGCCTGCGAGTCCGCGCCCGAGGAGCTGGGCCCGCTGTTCCGGCGGTTCATCGACAAGGGCATGTACGAGAAGTACTGCCGCAACAAGCCCATCTCCGAGTACATCGTTGCGCAACATGACCACTACTTCCGGCAGCTGCGGCACAAGCTCAAGCAACGGCCGCAGGTGAGACGAGCCGCGACTCGACGCTCCTAAAATACGCGCCACGAAAGATAAAGATGACACTTGATACACCACGTAGTTTGACGAGCAGTAGACAATTTATAGGTCTCTTTAGCGATATGAGCGGAAAGAGTGCGGCAGGCTCGGTCAGGTCTTATCTTTCGTGGCGCGTATTGTACCTTCTTCAGATAACTGTTTTTCTTGTTTTTTTTTTTTTCAGTGGATGACATATATTTAATATGTAATTAAAGTCTGTCTAATTATTAGATAAGAGTCTGAGTTAGAGTGGTCTATCAGATGAAGAACTGTTTGTTGCCATACTTCACAAATCAATAATAGTAACAGTCACCATCTAGGATCATATCTAAAACTTAACACAAGGACAAATCTTTTTGGCGGGTTGATAAGAAGTAGTTCAACAGAATGAATCTCCCCCAGATCCGGGGAGGACACACAGGACCACTTCTGTAACATCTTGCATTGTTTTCAGCTGACCGACCTGCTAATCACGCCGATTCAACGCATACAGAGGTATCCCCTTCTGATGGAAAAGATTTACAAATACACCAAAGAGGCGCGCTGCCCCCCGCACGTGGAGTCGGCGGTGCTCGACGCTCTCAAATACACGGAAATGATCCCGAAAAACGCCAATGACATGATGGACGTTCGGCGCCTTCAAGGATTCGAAGTAACTATCGCGTCGACTTTGTAGCAGGGCGATCATATGCAACACTGCACTGCAAGAAGTACACACGACAGCTTACACGCTAGCACTCTACTCGGTTACGTTAGCGGCGACTTCACAACAAAAGTGTACAGTCTGACGTGCTGTCGTGTGTACAATCCAGTGGTTACACATTATCGCCTTGCCTACTGTGTGATTCTTTGTTTATCAGCTGGCTTAGCACGAGCCACCAGATCGTGGCATCAAGAGTGGGAAAAAGATATCGTATCCTTGTAGATATTACGCTCATGCTAATTCAGCTTTTCAAACCAAATACATTTAGTAGCCTCCTATTTATTTACTCCCATTATAAAATGAACCGACTAGTCACTGATGTGCTTATGGAGTCGACTGAGCCGGCCCGGGGCGCAGACCGCGAGCGCCAAATGTTTCCTAACACGGGAGAGGACTGCAAGTACACCGGACCGTAGGGGGTGTAAACCCATCATTTGCGTTGCGTGCGACAGTTTTGTTTTATAATTGCTTTGTGATCGTTTATTTTCTGTTTTCTGTATGCAAGCGAATTTAGTTATACACAATACCTTCATATAGTTGTCAGAACAAGTTCAACGAAATAACTAGGAGATCAAATCCATATTGCTTTAAACTAACCATGGTCACAGTGTCTGCTAAAATCTTACGTCTAAGACCACCAACAGAAGCTTTTGGGCGCCACTATAATATTATTTTATTTGTTTACAGGGGAATCTTGCCCTCCAAGGAAAGCTGTTGATGCAAGAGCCCCTGTACTGCGCTGATGTAACTAACGGAAGCGTCGGAGAAAAACTGAAGGAAATGCATGTGTTCCTGTTCGAACAGGCTATCATATTCAGCACCGCCGAGAGAAAGAAGAACCAGTATACTATCCCGTCTTACAACTATAAGGCACATATCCAAGTAAGTAGCTTTTCAACCCTGACGAAGACTATAAAGATGTGTGAAAACTGACGTCACAGTTTTTTCTTAAAAATCTTTAAAAAAACTCACCTACCAAACATGACGATCTGATCATTGTCGAACGAACATTCATACATACAAACGCCGGATTCTTCAAGTAGCCTCGAAGAACTTCTCTGGCTTGGCTCGCTCGTTAATTTTTTTTTCTCTTCTCTTACAGGTTAATAACATGGTACTGAACGAAGTGGAGAGAGATAATTTCATATTGAGATCGACGGATCCTAACAAGCTAAAGCTGTCGTACAAGTGCCGCGCCCCGGAGGACCGCCGCCAAGAGTGGCTGTCGGCGCTGAACAGCATCCTGCGCCGCCAGCAGGAGTTCAGCCTCATCTTGGAGAACCCTCACATGAGCGACGGCCGCGACCCGACGCGCCACTCCACTTCGTAAGTACTCTTGGCGAGAGGCCGCGGGCCCGCGGGCTCCTGGGCCCCTGCGCCCCTGCGCCCCTGAGCGGACTGCGCGGTGAGCTTTACACGTGCCACGAACTATCAGCAAGAGTTACGGTGAACTACTATGACTATCGTGTTAGCTTCGCCCTTTATCTCTCTCCCCAATAAACTAACGAAAAACGTAATTTTCTGTGAAAACGACAACACCACTTTATTGTTTATAGTTTATTGCCGTCCTTAAATGTAACTGTCGGACACAGGTCAGCTGAGTCAAGGTAGCAGCTGGGCGCTGCACAAAAAGGTCCACCGTAACTCTTTCTCATGTACTTTAAAACTCATTTAACATTTTGCGTTTGCTCATCACGTTCGGATCCACCTGCTAAATGAACTTAAACTTAAACTACTAAATGACCACTAAAAATATTGTTCCCTCTTATCCTTTTGGTGCATATGCTTACCCTTTACGGGATATAATCTTGCG
The DNA here is from genome assembly GCA_949319315.1 of Zelleria hepariella. Taxonomy (NCBI): domain Eukaryota; kingdom Metazoa; phylum Arthropoda; class Insecta; order Lepidoptera; family Yponomeutidae; genus Zelleria; species Zelleria hepariella. The sequence goes on from OX439379.1 coordinate 20,980,565, forward strand.
GGTAGTTATTAATTATTTATTGTATGTTTAGGCCACTGTGTCTAGAAGAAAAGTTATAATTGCTGTAAAACAAATGTATCTTTGACCCTTGCTATAGTACTTAATTATAGTAAATAACACCAATATCGCACTGCCACTGCCAAAATATGCGCTTGTGTGTTTGCCACGTGTCACTAACTGAAAGTTATACATCGTGTCATAGGCAGCAAAGTAAAACCATACTTTCAGCTTGAAGTTCAGCTGAAAGCTGAAGTATGCTATAAATGTTGTGAGTAATAAATGGTTCACTGCCAGATATGTGTAATAAACTACCCCGGACGGATTGGTGATGATTCGATAATAATTATTAATGTTATTTTACAATCTTAATACCGAAGTAAATCTAAGCTCAGTGTCATGATTTTAAATCAACCCGTCATTATAGCCTCCTTTTATAGATATTAGTCTCATAATGCATGTCCATTCAAATAATGTTAGCTCTAATGGTGGAATTGATATTTACTTAGATGTATTTAATTTATACATCGTGTGTAAGTGATTAGACCTATTATTATTAATGTAGTGTGGCTCCATTATGCCGTAAAATTTGCAATAGCGTGTATGACTGCACTTAAAAAAATATCGTCGTAGCAAACCACCAAGTAAATTGACGCAAAAGTTTATGTTTTTCAGCTATTCCGGTCGGGCGAACTTACCGTAAAAAGTAACAAAGCAGATACAATTTTACCGATAAATACTATTGTACTGCCCAATATCCTGTGACATATCTGTTAGATTAAATTAGTCCGGTAATGCAAATCGTTTGCTGCACTCGTTTGTTCAAACATATTATTATAACGCTCCATGTTTCGCACCGTGTTTCGAACTATCGGCCGGAGCCATCTGGCAGTTTATAAAGAAGAACGTTATCATGAACCGCTGCCCGCTGCTATAGATCATTTCTGAGCTAGAATTAACGTTTTGAAAGTATAATTACGTATAAAATGCAATGCTTATCATCGATGAGTAGATAAGATTGATAATAATATCGTAGGTTTACAATATGAAATGTAAAAAAGACTGCGAAGGATAAGGAGGTTTAGTAAAAACGAGGGATTAATAATATGAATGTCTTAATCCTAAGTGTAGGTTAGTTAGGCCATGTTTAATCAATGTACCTTATTTATAAGATCAAATGCAAAAATATTAAGAAGAAAATCTACAAAACACAAGTAAAGACTCTCTAAATAGTTACGAATATCTCTGTACGCTACTAGTAAACGTAGCACAAATATTGCACTAAGTAGACGGGAGGTTTTCTTTCATAGAATGTTAACGGCATTGCGAGTAACTATTTGCCACCAGGTTTTTTAGACTAATTCGACCCCGCTGAACAAAGGGTCAAGCCCCCCTCCCTTCTCCCCTTTTTTGCCCAAAACGTATCCCGACTTGCGGTTTTATTTTTATTTTATTCTGAAACTGTAAGAGAGAAAAGAAAACCGTCCATGACATGAATAATCTACATTAAATTATCTAAAATATTTGCATAAACATTATTTGACAGGCATAATAACACAAGAGATAATGCCTGCCCAAACTTAATAGTACATTACTGCCGCGGTCTTTAATGGGTGCGTTTCTGGCGCGCTTTTGATGGCCGACAGAGCGCAGCGTAGCGCAGCTCAAGGCCTTCACAGCGTGGTCAGCATTGCAGCCCTTGATGGACAAGCTGGAATGAAGGCCGAGACCGAAGGTCGAGGCCTTTATAGCGCGGACAGCAAGGGCTGCAATGATGACCAAGCTTGAGGGCCGAGAGCGTAGCTAAGCTAAGCTCGAGGCCATCATAGCGTGGCCAGAAGCGCACTCATTGCAGACCAAGGCTTGTATAGTGCTTTACTCAAACAATGCGAGTAATTTAAATAGAACCAGCTTACCTTTTGTCTTAGTTTACTTTCTGTTGATTTTTCATTCCGCAAACTTTTCGTAGATAAACTTGTATTTTTCCTTTGACTTCGGTGGCAATAGGTACCTTTAAATATCTTATTTCGCTTCCTTTTTATGCTCGGCGTTGTTAAACACATTGAATCTGAGTATTCGTTGCTTGAAGAGTTCACTTTTAATTACAACAAAAACAGCACGAACAGAAAAAAACACTTCGAACAACGCGCGAAGCGGCGAAAACAATATGGCCGCGCCTTTTTTTTTCTATGCAATTTGTAGACTGCCAGCACCCAAACAGCCAAATTCTAAATAAATACTTTTTGTGGCTGACTTTTGAGTTCTATTTTTGAAACAAAACTCGACATTAATGGATTTTCATACAGTTTTTCTGGCCGCAAAACACGACATTAATGAAATTCAATACAACTTTTCTGGCGCCTAATCAAAGTAGCCCGCAAGTCCTCCTTTGCTCAAAGAAGGTTGTCGAATTAATGACCACATTACGAGCTTTTTTGAGTAAAACCTATTAAAGTTTTTTATTTGCACTCAATTTGTCGAAAAATAGTCAAAGCTATGATAAAGTAGCATAGAGGTGAATTAATGTCCATACAAATTACCTAAAACGAGACCTAGTGAACTGTCGTCCGACTTTACACAGCTCGAACTCGCTCTATTTCTGGAAACTATTATGAATTGACGATTTTTCGGCTTTGCTGAAAATCATTGGCCACCTATGCAAAGTTCTTCTTTAAAATATAAAAAAGTAAATATGCCACTCTTTTGTTTGCAACCACTGGAAGTCTCGCGGGCACGGATGTAAAAAAACTGTAAAAAATATTTTTTTATGTTTATAAACGAGGGTTAACCTTCAAGGAATCTCACGAAAATTCACAAGCTGCATTTGGGGAGTCTATCTGTTCCTGTGTTAGCAACAGTATTGTTTTCGTGAATCTAAACCTGGTCGAGAGAACCTAAACGATGACCCCAGACCCGGCCGACCTACAACTGCAGCAACTCATGAAAATGTGATCAGGGTAGAGTGGCTATTGCGAGAGAATAGACACATTACACATCGAGAGATTCAGGCTAAACTGAAGATCGGATCACAGGCATTTTTCACCATCCTGCATGAACACCTTAAAATAAGGAAGGTTGCTTCGCGATGGATACCTCATTCTCCACCGAAGAGCACAAAACCCGTGGTGTTGATTGGTGCATTTTTTTTTATGTTTTGAAAGCTGGTTCACCCGAATCTATAAGTGCATTGGGGTTGAAGACGAAAATTTTTAAAAGCTATAAATAAACTTTTTTCATTTTCCAACAGTTTTTTATTTCACTAACAATTTTTGGAACAGCCTACGTAGATTATTCATGTCATTGATATATCTCCTAGCTCCTAGTTACAGAATAATCCTCATGTCGGGACACGTTTTGGGTAAAAAAGGGGGCAGGCAGGGGGAGATGGCTTGACACCGGGAAAAATCGTGTTCAGCGGGGTCGAATTAGTCTAAAAAAAACCCGGTGTCAAATTGTTTCTCGAAATGCCTTTAACCACTGAAAGGAGAATAAATTTGCGATTTTACCTCCAGTCTAAAGTATAACTTGACACTTAGCATGGCTACGTTTTTGTTAGTCTCGGTTTAATATTTATTCCGCGTTTATTAGTAGAGGGGATAGGGGTAAGTAACAATAACATTCAATGACTCACAACTTCGCTAAGCATTGTTGCATTTGGTTATATCGCTCTAAAAACTCATTTAGTTTGAATAAAAAGCGTCAAGTTAATAAGATTTGTCTCTAAGCGGCGATCTATAAGAAGCAATGTGTCTAAGTGTAACTCTGTCTATTGGCTAGCAATCTAAGATCATTTCTATTATTTATTTCGTCAATAAAATATACAATAAACGATACAAAATATTTACCTTTAATTCTAGGTTACAACAAATATTGCTATTATTTTTACGCTATTAGGTACATAAGTTTATTAAATAATTGGGGCCAACAAGGTTTACGTTAAGCCTTTTCCTGATTACTTCAATCTATTATTTTACATTTTTTTTAATTCCGTAAGTAGTTCATTAATATACGAGTAACTTAACGTTTTCCATAACTAATAATATATTATTATATTAGAAATAAATACATAGTCATTGAACATTGGTATTTAATAATAATGGTCGCGGTGAGTGAGTTAGGCGGGCGAATGATGCGATGATGCGCAATCAAGTGTGCCTGCAGGGCGCAGGATCATCAACGGACGAGCAGAAGACTCGCTCTCAATGCTTATTACACGTAGCTTTTGATGTTCTAGCTCTATGAATAGGTACGGTCACCGCGCTCTGTCCGACTGTTGTATGCGTCATGTTTTTCCATCTGAAACATACATAACTTGACCCTTTCATTCTTATTTTGACAGCTCTCTGTCGTATTTATTTATTATATGAACCATTGCTCTAAAAAATATATGAGGTGTTATATTTTCCTGATGTAATTTTAATTTGATATTGTTATGGTTAGGTTATAAGGTATACATTGCCATAGAAATGAAATTTTCCAAATTTGTTAAAAAAAATACAGAACATCCATTAATACGGATAATGTTTACGGTTTGTCTATGTGGCTGATGAATCGTGTTAGTGATGTTCTGTTAAATTATACTATGAATTAATTTCTTAACCCAGTAATTTTATTTTACATGTAATGAATTAACTGTTATTTGTAGAATACTGTAAGTTTATAGTCTATACAAATATTAACCGTTTCTTGTTTATTTCACTTAACATTGTCTAAGACAATCTCTATGTGTCGTCGCCCAAACATGAAGAAAATCTAGATACATGATACCAAGGCCTACCTGAATCACAAAGCCTCATAACTTCTAAATGTCAAAAAAGTTTGACCAATCCTTGGTGTGCGGTATGTACATTTTGGTCCATGTTTGGCTCACTCTGTATAATTAGTTGTCGAAATCGGACGTCTGTATATATCTTTGATTGAAACTAACCAATGCTAACCAATATAATTTTGCCGTACACGAATAATTAATAAATGTGAATAAAATAAAGCTTGTGGTTTTCTGCTTATAGTCCTGCATGCTTTTTATGGTTTTGGTTACTGTTTATTTATTACCTTATTATTCGGGGGGCGGCTTGCTACGCTAGCTGAATCATACGAATATACATACATAGCAGTAACACGCCTCTACAATAAAGCTTGGCGTCATATTATACACTCTTTGGGTCACTTAGCCTCACCCAAACGGTTGAAGTCACATTTCAAGAAGCCTCCATCCTTCCCTTTATTGGTTTGTTTTTATTTTTGTTTAACGTTTGGTTTCCCCCTGTGTGCGCGTGTAGCAGCGAGGGCCGCGAGCCGACGGCGGTGCGCGCGCGCTCGCAGCGGCCGCACGGCCACGCGCACACCATCAACTTGCCGCCCAGCGGCGTCGGCGGCGGTAGCGGCGGCGGCGGCGGCGGTGGCGGCGGCGGCAGTGGCGGCGCCAGTCCCACCTCGCCGCCGCACTCCAATGTAAGTACCTCATGGCTCCTATAGCCCTAACACTAACATGGCAGCCGTACACTCGACTTTGCCCTAGACCATTGGTTCTTAACCTTTTAGTGATGGCGGACCATTTGACAATATTTCCGTCTTGCCACTGACCACCCAACTGTTTGCGCCCCGAAAATTCACCGATTTTACCCATGAGATTTGCTTGTTTGTGTGAAATATTATTTATCGATTATCCTAAAACATTCTTTGAGATTATCCTTGACATGTAATAAATTACCCGAAAATTCATCGACTTTATTACCTACATTGTTTTGCAATAATAACCGAGACTATGTAAATAGGATAAATGCGCACGCGCACTCTGAAATTCACCTATAACATCTACTCTTTTTCATAATAGAGACGGTACTTCCTTAGTTGTAAAGAGGAGAAACTCAGCTGTTTTTTTTACACTAAATTATGCCTTCCAAAACCACTAAATGGCTAAAATATTTTTCTGGTGGCTTCGCTGACCACTTCGAGTGCCTCCGCGGACCACCAGTGGTCCGCGGACCATAGGTTATGAACCACTGCCCTAGACGAATCCTATGGAAGTGTACAAAACAGTTGTCTACGGTTGCCATATTAAAGCTCTTGATTGATACTACAGTTTTATAAACAAAAAGTATGATTAAAAAAACCTTCGATTGTCCCTTGATCAATTGGAGTCCAAGATTGGATGCCATAAATATTTTAGGCTAGGAGTTTCTACAGGTGTTATGCACTTCAGACTATGAACATAGCATTGCTTCTATGATAATCGCTTAAACTGAGGTCTCTTTTTTCTTTTCTAACACAATTTTAGTAAGACACTAACGTGGGTTTGATAGTTCTAACTAAAGGATGCATCAAGCAAATCGGTATGAGAACACGCTACCGAAAAACAAACAAGGTCATATAAATATTAATTTATGCTATTAACGAGTTCGCAATTTAGTATAAACTCGTTACGAACTACTAGTATGAGTTATTCGATGAAAATCAGAGATACTTGTAATTATATAAACAACCTGATACCTACTCAATTCTCAACTCACTAAATTCAGGGTTAATATAGCAGCTGTAGTCTAGTCTTTTATCTACGCTGTCGTTCATTGTCTCTGCGTCAGGCGTATACAAAAGATGAGGATATGCGGCAATGCCTGGTGTTAAGGTACCATTCCGATAGTGGCGATCGCTGCCCTCTTCCGATTACCATTTCGGCTTAGGCAGCTGAGTTACGCGCGTGATGGCCCATCGGCGGCGCGACTCAATCCCTACATTGTAGTGGCTTGCATACAAACCCATACAGAGCAGTGCGACGCGACCGGGCAGCCGCTGCGAGCAACGACTGTAGGGCAGCGACCGCCAAGATCGGAATAGTACCTTTTAGGCCCAGTGAGCTGTTGAAACTAGGCGAATTGGCTACATAAAAGTATACAATAAACTAAATATAAACATTAAGGTTAAACGTATCCGCTAATTTGTGAT